>MCJB01012849.1:37577-91244 GCA_002018475.1 Nicotiana obtusifolia | reverse complement strand
TTGCATGTGGTGAGGATTTTGTTGAGGGATTTGATGGTGTAGTGACATTTCTAGTCCTAACATACCAGGACCTATATTTGAATATATACTACCAGAATCCATCAAAATAATTAAAAATATTCAAAATCTTGAAAACCCCACTAAGCAAAATCTTATGATAAACCACTATCACTTCAAAACTCAAGTGCACATTTAATCCTATGTGCTAAACAAGAAAAAGAGATGGGACCAAAACCAGAAGAAACAATAAGTAAATATTACAGAGAACAAAAGTACCTCAAAACCCAAGAATTAAAAGGCTAAAATGAGTGAAGGTCAAGTAAACATCACAATGTACCAAGTCTTCTTTATGCACTGAACTAAAGTTTAAAACATTGAAGAAAAAGCTGGCTAAAGATGCAAGAAAGAGAGCAAGGGTCGGTTAGTTTGTTTTTTTGAGGGTGAAATATACTGTGAATGGATTTGTATGAGGGGTTTATACAAAAATTGAGCAGCTGGTTTTAGCTAAGGGAGGTTTCTTGGTTTTGTGTTGGCTAAATAAAACTGCCCATGGTTTTCTTCAAATTGTCAGCTAAAATTTTGTAGGTGGGATATGGGTTTACAGCCTGTTGGGCCACTTACTTTTTTTTTTCCCCTAATTTAATGTATTTGGCCAAGTTAAGAAAAAGCACAATTAGTTTTTGAGAAGCAGAAAAAGATAATTTCTTTTCAAAAGCAGAAGCAGAATCAGCTTTGACTTTTCTTCTTACTAAAAATACCCTTAACAAAATATAGTATATAACAAAATAACCGTCAAACCTAATACTTAGAAATCTTTCTTATTATTTTTAAGATAACTTTCTAATATATAGTAACTTTAGGGGTGCATGTTTTTATATTTGTTGAATAATTTTTAATATATTTAATTTATATTAAAAAATTAAGTACTTTTAAATTTTATTTTCATATTTTATTTAAATAGAATGAAAAGATTTAATTATTGCCTGTAATACTAAATTTTTAAGATTAATTATTTATTTATAATATTAACTATTTAGTAAATCTATTCATGTCCTTATTCGTAATTTGATACTTAAAAGCACTTTCTGAAAAGCTTGGCTAAACACAAATTATTGTTCGAAAGTGCTTTTTAGAGTGATTAACCAAACACAAACTGCTTCTCTCCAAAAGTATTTTTTTTCAAAAGCACTTATCAAAATAATAGTTTTTTTGGTCAAGAATTTTTTTTTGGGCCAAAAGTATTTTTTTGGCCAAAAATTGAGGTGTTTGGTCAAGCTTTTAGAAGGAAAAAAAAGTGCTTTTAAAGAGAAGTAGAAACAGATTTTGAGAAGCACAAAAATGTAGCTTCTCTCCAAAAGTACTTTTTTGAGAAGCACTTTTGAGAAAAATACACTTAGAAGCAGTTTTCAAAAGCTTGGCCAAACACTAATTACTGTTTAAAAGTGCTTTTCAAATTAATTAGCCAAACATAAATTAATTCTCACCAAAAGTACTTTTTTGAAAAGCACGTTTAGAAAAAATACTTCTCAAAATAAGCAAATTTTAGAAGTTTGCCCAAACAAATTATAAGCTGATTTCTCCGAGTTTGCCAAACATGTTATTGGTTTTAAAGAGAAGGAATCCACAGGATTTTGCAAAGCTCTCACCTTTTTTTATAGTGTTTTCTTTGACCTTACTTTTTTATAAGTGTTTTTTTGTTATGTGTTTAATTTATAGCCATTAGATGAGGACGTGTGACTTAAGAGATGGAGGGTAAAATTGGGAATTAGATTCGTTAGGCAGTTGGAATCCGAAAAAGAAAATTTGACCTTATTATCAGAAAAGGACATGTACAACTTGTGCTGCAGAATGTACGGGTTTTCTAGTGCTCTTTATTTTCCATTGATGGTTTTCTTAGGTGGGAGGTGGCTACAGGTCCGGTCCGGTCACGGACCGGATTTTTTTCCCGGTCCGGTCCGGTATCATTACTACGCCCAAAACCGGACCTAATCGGTCCCAACCGGTCCGGCCTTACCGGCTAAAAACCATTGGACCGGCTCGTGACCGGTACCGGTGGCCGGTCTACCGGTCCGATCCGGTCCGGTCTCCGGTTTATTCTATTTTTTTTCTGATTTTTTTTAATAATTAGTTAATTACCATTTGACTCATTTATTTAACTTTATAAATAATTGAAAATTATGTTTCAAATCCGAATTTTAGAATTAAAGAAGTTACTATATAATATTCTTATAAGTTTTTGAAAATATAACTTATAATTAGAAATATAACTTATTCAAAGTTAGTAAAATTATAAATTTTGTAGTAGTGTAGTAGAAGGAAATTATAAGTTTTTGAAAAATATAACTTATAATTAGAATTAAAGAAGTTACTATATAATATTCTTACAAAGTTTCAATTAGTTTCAAACTTTATAATATTTGATTCAAATTTCAAACCTTTAAATATATTCAAAGTTAGTAAAATTATAAAATATAAGAACACAAGACAAGAGTTGTGAAATGAACTTGGAGCAATTTTATTAATATGTAATTTGATGTATAAAATTACATTCTTTTAAACATGCTCGCTAGTTTTTTCAATATAGTTGTAGGCTTTTCCTTTGGAACAGGTTGTTGTTGTTCCGGTTCGTCGTCTTCTTCTTCTTGATCTTCTTCATCTTCCGTGTCGTTGGTTTGATTCCCTTCTTCGCTTGTTCCGTCGCTCAATATTTGATCCATGTATGCTCTATCCTTTTTCTGTGAAAGCTCCGGTATTCCAAAGTTTCTTCGCTCTGCTCTGATCCAATCTCTGAATAGGACTCCTGTCTCCATTGCTTCTTCTCTCAGTGAATGTCGATGATCTCCAATATGAAATCTTCCTTGGCTGAAAGCGCTCTCCGATGCAACAGATGACGCTTGAATTGTCAAGATATCACGGGCCATTTTTGAAAGTATCGGAAATTGTGTTTCTTGACTCTTCCAGTAATCTAATAGATCGTGAGTTCCAAAACTTGTTAGCTTCTTCGGATACTGGATCAAATACACTTGGAACTCACTGTATTCCTCCCCGTAGTCATCTTGTTCTGAAAGCATCATCTGATCAAGTCCTCCGAAGCTGCTCATCCCAGCATGGCGTTTGCTTGATTGAGAAGAACTTTCACTGCTTGAAAGTATCGGTGCAGTTGGTGTAGCACTCTCTGCCTAAGCTCTGTACTTTGAGAAAATGGCCTGAAAATCAGTAGAAACTTTACCTCGAGCAACATCTACACTCGGGTACTTGTTAGTTGCAATTTCAACAGGTGTTATATCTAAATTTGTGTATATTTCCCGAACAAGTCGTTCAGTTAACTTTAATTTAAATGCAGGATGCAACACAGAAGCAATGTAAAAAAGTTGAGGAATTGGAAAAAAATATTTTTTAAAATTTTCAATCATGGCCTCTACAGCCATTTTATATGAAGCGTATTGCCTATATAATTTTAATAATTCGGATATGCCGGCTATATAGTATAACATAGTAGGAGTAGTTGGATAATACTGTCCAGAAAATTCTAAAGTCGCATGATAAAATTTTTCTAAAAACTGGAGGAGATGTTCAACAAGGTTCCAATCTTCCTCCTTAAGGTGGTAAATATCCATAAAATATTTATTATACATTTGAGTAATAGGCTCTCTATATTCATAAGCAACAGTTAATGCTTCATATAGAGTGTTCCACCTAGTAGAAACTTCTTTTGGAACTCTCCTAATCGGCATTCCTAATTCTATACATTTTCTTTCCCATTCTCTTTTTCTTTGTTGATTTTTATTTCTAAAAATAAAGGCAATAGCTACTTTAACTTTTTCAATAATGTTGTTAAATAAGTCAAGACCATCCTTGACTAATAAGTTGTAAATATGACATGCACATCTAACATGAAAAAATTCATCAAAAGGGGGGTTTAAAATAGGTCTTAAATTCCTAAGTGCTTCTGTGTTGTTCGTAGCATTATCTACTGTTATACTAAAAACTTTATTAGTCAAACAATAAGTACGACAAATAGATGAAACAGTTTTGGAAATATAATTTCCCGTGTGGGGTTCATCCACTACTTTATATGCAATTATACGTTTTTGGAAGACCCAATCAGGATCTATCCAATGAACCGTAACAGTAATATAATCGCAATTATCAGTTGAACGACCCATATCAGTTGTAAGACATACTCTAGTGTCAAAGTTATCAAATAAATATCTTAAATAATCTCTATATTCATTTTTAAATTTTATAATATCATTTTTACGGTTGTTCTTGGAAAACCTTTAAAGGAAGGATTATATGTAGCTTGGATATATCGAACAAAACCAGTAGAGGAAGGAAAACTATAAGGCAAACCCTCTACCGCAACTAGCTTAGCAATATTTTCTCTATCCCTTTGTTTATCGTAACTAAGAATTCCTCCTGTTGTAGGGTTATATTTTGTTTGGTTACCCGAGGATGCGTCATGTGCTACCCCCCATGCTCGGTTCCAAAATAAATACCCCCCGCCCTTTTTTTGACCATTCCTTGAAGTTCATACACATGTGCTCCAATCTTCAGCATATTATGCTGGAATTTCATAATATGTTGGAATTCCAGCATAATATGTTGTAAGTTCATATACAGATGCTCCAATCTCTAGTATATTATGCTGGGACTTTCCGTGTGCTGGAGTTTCAACGTAATATGCTGGAAATTTAAATACAGGTGCTTCAATATCCAGTATATTATGCTGGAACTTTCTGTGTTAAAGCAAAATAGTGGCTATTTTTCAATGACTTTACAAATGCTGACTATTTTTCAATTACCAATTCGAAAAATAGCTTGCAATTCAAGCGTTCAACTGCATAAATAAGCATCACGTTTAATACTCGAGGCTTGCTCAATAACTCCAACGTTGTATTCGAATTCCTTTATTATTTTATTTTTTTATGCAACTTGAATTACACAACTGCTTGCACAGACTATATGACGGATCACGAATTAAAATTTATTAATAAATTACTTGTTTACTCGCCATTACTTTGTAGCAATATGTGCGAATTTAGTATGAAAATATAACTTTTGAAACAATCAACTAAAATGCGAAAAAAAAAAGCACCAAAATCCTTCAATTTTGAGTACAATATATAGGTTAATAAAAACCCAATAGCTTTTGTTTATATATATAAAGAAATTCATTAAAATTTATAAAAATTTTACAGTACAATCAAGTATCATTGTATATTAAATTGAGGTCACAACAGATATTATAAAATTCAAATTCTGAATCCGCACATGTGATCATACGACAAAAAATTCAAATTCTGAATCCGCACATGTGATCATATGACAATGTGGCACCACTTGCAGTATGCAGATTAAAAACAAGTCGCAAGGAAAACTCAGTCCAAGACTTATACCAATATATTGGTAGAAATGAGTAGTCATTCTAAAGGGTTGCTATTTAAAAATTAGCCAGTGCATCATAAATTTTAGTTTTGCAGTTTAATTTTTTGAGATAAAAATATTTTGAAGTGTTCTGAATTTAAGATATTTAATTTAAAATTTCAGGATAAAATAAATACTAATTAATTTTTAAATAATATCTCTGAGAATGGCTATTTGTGCACTTGCCCCAGTATAGATCTCTTTCGACTAGAAATTAAAACTACAAAAGAGAAAGAAAGAACAAAATGAGATTTATGTTTTTGCTGTCACTTTTGAGCTGTATGAAGACCCTCAAATTCCTTGTCCACAAAGTACGATAAGCTTTTGAAAAATCTAAAAGTGGCCAAAATTGTATAGTGATGTCGTTGATCATAACTTAAGGAATGGGCCAAAAATGCAAGAAATGAAAAACCATTAACTGCTTGCCAGCTCCACCTTTTGGAATGGATTATCAATAATGGAAAAGAATTGTATCAATCACTCAAACACAATTGGAGACGTAGTGTTATGCCCCACTACATCATCATGTCACGTATGTGTCATTTGATATATATTAATATCACGTGGAAGTTTGCATATGAAATAGACTAGCACATGTGGAAAGGTTCTAGAGAAATATGGAGATTTTTCCTGGAACACCTTAGAACCCTATGGAATAGATAGGAAAGTCCTTAGAAGATTCTAGCTATGTAAAATTTTCTAGAAAAGGGACTTACTTGTAAATAATAAGGGCTTTGTATAATAATAATTATTTACTCACTAGCCCCTATGAAACTAGTATATAAAGGGGGTTATTCATTTGTAATTCACCAAAAAAAACAATTCAAGTTCTCTCTAATACAAAGCTTCCTTTGACAATTCTCTTGTGTTCTAACATTTCCTTAGCGATTTTGAGTGTGGTAAGACTGACTTGGCATAGCAAGAACGTGAGCAATTTGTGCAAGATCGTGAGCGAGTTGTCAAGTGTCGCACGTGCGCTTAGTTCAAGACTAAGGACGTGACACGTAGTATGAAAATGAAGTGGTGACTATACATATCTTGGTGGGATTGTGGTAGTAGCAGCAACCCTCTTTATTTCACCAAAAATAAAAACTAGACGTAGAAATTGAGATCTTCCTAAAATCACGCAAGCACACTAAATTGGTGTTTTTAATTTTTTTTAATGGTTAGATTGAAAAAAGAAAGGCAAATGCAATGTGCCCTAAAAGCATGGAGTGACTTTTTAGTCACGACGAGCAAAATTGAATGATTTTTAGTTAAAAAATAAAGTGGTGTGACTTTTTAAACCCATTTTTATTAGTTAAAGGGATCTTCTGAGAAATCTAATTGTTTTCGTAGTTCTTTCTTCTCCCATTTTTACTAACTCACACACAAACATTATTTTGTACCCATCAAAGGACGTAGTGCAGTGGGGGATTACTTCTTTTTTAATCAGAGATTTTGGGTTCGAGCTTTAGATATGAAAAATTTCTTTGCAGAAGCGCTTCCCTCGAATGGAGCTCTACTCGCTGCGAACTCGGATATAGTCGGGCTCTAATTCGGATACCCAAGACCGGGTGGGAAAAAAAAAAAGTTATTTTGTTAGCGAATCCACCCAACTTAAAATATCTACTACTGTTATTTAGAGGATGCTCCAGTATCTTTTCCAACCAACAAAGAATAATAAATATGGTCGAAGAGGATGTTTCTTCTCTTTCTCACTTGGAACATATGGAATTTTTATAGGTGGTGTGCTTTGATATGTTCTGATTTATATATATATATATATATATATATATATATATATATATATAAATAAATAATTGGATCTGTTCGTAGGTAAGCTTATGTGTGATATATAGCAACAAATCAAATAATATCAGCTGCCTTAGTTTAAATAATTTCAAAACACTAGTTCTAAAAGTCCAATCCTAGGAAAGATATACAATGGAGGATCCGCAATAAACGATACGACTACAAAGTCGCAATCAAAAATCTTTCACTAACCTAATACATTAAAATATAATTTTGGTAGACTATCATCGAAGAACAACCGAGGGTCAATCGAAAATAGAGGCGGAATCAGTATTTGAAGCTTATGAGTTCGGAATTCTAATTATTTTTAAGTTGATGGGTTCTAAATTAATAATTTATACATGTTAATAAATTTCATCAAACCAATACAGAGATTGAACCCCAAAGCTACTGGGTTCGACTAAACCCGTAACTCGCTCTAGCTTCACCCCTAATCGAAAACAACTTCTCTTCCTTTACAAGATAGGAATAAGATCTACGTATACACTATCCGCCCCAAATCGCACTTGTGAGATTACACTAAATTTGTTGTAGTTGTTGTATTATCAAAGAAACATGTACCATGAGTTTTATGATATCGCGTGCACATACAAAATTATTTTTGTGAAATAAGAGTAAAAGGTGCATATATACTTGATAAATTTTTTACTTCTGTTTCTTTTTTCCTTTTTGATTTCTCATAAGCTAGCGTAACGTACTGGTGGGTGATGTGAATGTAATTGTATGACTATAAGAAAACGAGTTTAATGAAAGTGATTTTTCCAGTCTCGGCAACATATAATTGGAACAGGTTAACATTTGTCCTATAGTCAGTTTTGTCATATGATAGCAAGTTTCATGTTTACATAGAATGTCATGTCTCTTTGATTTTTTTCGAGAGTTGATAATGAAGCATTATTATTACTAGCAGAGTTGGAATCAGGATGGAAGGTGACGAGAGTACATGAACGAACTATTTAATCAGTGCTCCCATTGAATTTTGGAGATTTTAAACGTCTCAAGTAAAATATATGACCACCACCAACAACAGAAAACCCAGCTTAATCCTATTTTACGTGAGGTCTGGAAGCAAAATATATGACCGATTTAAATATATATACTTATATATATATATTTAAAAAAATTGCCAAAGTTAATGGGTTCAGTAAACTCTCTGCTACAAGTATAGATCCGCCTCTCATTACTAATATTTTTTATATCAAGAACCAACAAATCACATTGGGCAACATTATCTATCAAATTATAAATTTGATCTGACGTGAAAAAAGAAAAGATGAAACGTGTCTAGTATCGATCAATGACAAAATTTCATGAATTCTCCTTGAATATAGTCCTTTCCAATTACTGTTATATTTAGTTTGTGAGAGCTACCTCACAAATCATGAATTTTCTTTATACATTTTTTGTACTATTGTCGACAATATCATAGCAATTAGAAAATATGCTAACATCGAGGTCAAGAATTAGAGTGGAGGGTTAGTAGGTTAAGTCAAGCAATTTCTCTTTTTACTATGGGAGAGCATGGTTCTAGTTTAGAGCGTCTTATCTGGTCACTCTTATTATTATTATTATTATTATTATTATTATTATTATTATTATTATTATTATTATTATTATCATCTTACTTTTCAATTGTATTACTGCTGTTTCTTTTATTTGGGTTATCTTTACTATTTGTGTTATTAATACTTTTCTTTCTAGAATATTTTCACTATATCGTTTTACCCTCGTATTGGTTATATATTTTTTGAAAATACTTTTCTTGAGTCGAGAGCCTATCAGAAACAATACATCTCCACCTCACACAATGTAGATGTAAGGTTTGCATTAAGGGTGTTTACTAGATGGGCTGGATATGGGAAAAAATAGCCGTAAGGTTAGTGAGGCGGGCTGGTTACGTTAGTGGGCCGGGGTTCCGGGCTGGTAGTGGCCTGGGATATTTCGGGTTTTGTTGGGCCCGTTTGGGTTCGGGCTTATCGGGTCCGGACCAGGCCGGGTTAAATTTTTTTTAGTGTATTATGTTTTCTTATTCAATATAATTGATACTTTAGTGTTTCTAAACTTTTAAATAATAAAATAAGTATTTTAAGACATAAAATTAAATTTTAAATTTTAAAGTTTATAATTTTAAATTTTAAATTTGAATTATAAAAATTTGAAAATTGAAATTAAGTGGCTACATAAAATTATTCAATAAGACCAATATGTAAGGATCAAACTTCAAAGGCTTTCATTTTATATTTTCATTGCATAATAATACTTCAAATTAACTTGTCTAATAAACTACACATTAAGCTTAAATAAGTCTAAGAAATTCAAAATAACGCAAATTGTCTCAAATCAACTTAAATACGAATTCCTGGAGGACGCTCGAGACAACCCTTGATATGCCTCCTTAAATAGTTGTGCCCTCCCACTTTCGACGAACATTAAAGTCTTGACCACAGTTCTTGCACTCTACTTGGCGAACTTCTTCATTTTCTTCTACCACCGAAAGTGATCCCAAACATGTGAACGCACTCTAGAAGCACGGAGCATGATTTAATTTGAACCTAACAAAAAAAGTAACCACACTTCACTTGATAATTGTAATTTTGTAGTGGCTACCGTAAATAATTAATAAAACTTAAAATATTAATTAATCGAGAACTTGAGAGCAATAAACGATTCAATAATCAAGAGGGGAATTGAGAGAGAATTAGAGTAGAAGAATAGAGCAAGCTGTGAGAAAAAATGAAGAAGAGGGGGGCTATTATAGTTTTTAAAAAGCTAAATATATTATTTATCAATTATTAGGGGTGGAGGGGCTATTTTAGTAAGGGATGTATGACTAAAACTGCAAAAAATGGTCGTTGCCCAACGGCCAATTTTGATTTTGATCATTGGCAGCGATCAAAATTTTTTTAAAAAATGTTTACAACTTAAACCGGATTGGATAGGACTAGACCGGGCTGGAATACGGTTAAAACTCTTGAACCGGTTACCAGGCTAGTCGGGTTCCGGTGCACCGGTAGCCAAAAAAGGCCCGACCCCCTCCGGCATAACCCCGTACCCTAGCCAACCCGTCCCACCCCTTACTGGACCAGGGTGACCAGGGCTGAACCGGGTCGAACCGAGTTGTTATTGGGATTAACACCTTTAGTTTGCATACACGTCACCCTCCTCAACAGTTGTGTAGGCACATACATTGAATGGTGGTCACGCAAACATCCTTCGTCGAAAAATTATATTATGTATACAGCTCAAAAATTATTTTTTATATTTGTATATCAAATCTTGAGCACCCTTTATGAAATTTCTGAATTTGACATTGCTGCTTATATTATATTTGTGAAATTATACTAAATATATTGTTATTGTTAGTTTCTCCCGTGAAACCATATAATTAGAAGTAACACTTTCCAAGAACATGAGATCTTTAATTTGCACCACCATACTCAAAACTAAAATTAACCTAGAAATAAATGTTTTCGACTAGATGGAATATTGCCTCACGTCCAATAAGGCTGAATAGTACATAATCCGCCCATTTCTCTTTTTTGGTCGAAACATAATCCGCCCATAGTTTGCCAAAAGTCATACTTAGCTGGAAGACAGAAGGATATATCCACCTTAAATTTGTAGACATCCAACTTATCCATTTCTATTTATACCATGGAATAAAAGAAATAGCTTCGCCAGCTTGCATGTAGTTTGATTATTTTCACTCGATATTTATTTCCTCCTAATATATATCAAGTAATTTTATTCATAAGACTTAAATATATTAAAAAAAGTAATGAGTAGTTTCTTTCGATCTGAGTCTTGATTGATAGAGTTGTTGAAGACGTGTGCAAATGAAAAATAGCAATATTTGATCGAATAATCAAAATGTGCACAAGTTGAGAAGTATAAAGTTAATCTTTTTCAAATTAAGTGCATTATTTTTTTTGGAACGGACTATAAAGAAATATGAGCCACACCAATTAAATCAGATGAAGTAACTGTTAAAGACTAATGAGATTGTTTAAAGTAATTATTATCTATTTAGATTAATTTATCATATACATTTAGACCTCTCTATAGTAGCATCCGATCCATATATAACATTCATTCACTATAAAAGCTAAGTTTTTTTCGGAACTGATTTTTATGTTATATTATAGTATATGTTCTCTATAACAATACTTCACTATAAAAGTCAATAAATATTAAAACGAATGAGGCTGTTATAGAGAGATTTGACTGTACTAATTACCTCCTACCAGTACAGTACATGACTCAAATTCCCAACAATCTTTTTCGATAGTCAATTAAGATATTCAATTAACATGGTAGAACATAAGAAAACATAAAAAGCTTTTTCTTTCCTTTGAAAGTTTAGTAATAGTACATTACAAAAGTCTACTTAACAAATTGTCAATAAAAAAATTATAAACAAATAAAAGAACAAGAAAAAAGAGGAAAACCAAACCAAAATGTGTCAAGACAAACATAACAACAAAACCGGTTCCTTCCCTTAAATATCTGCTCCCTCTCCAACTCTCAACTCACCGGCATCGCGACAAATATGAATTGACCAGAATACCCCTCTTATGCTACAACAACCCCGCAAAATCGAAGGACTAGTTGGTAATTTCGTATGGGCGCATCATTGTCGAGCTTAACGGAGAACGAATCGACGGGACCAGGACTCGGTGACATACCGGAAAATTGCGTGGCATGCGTTTTTATGTACCTTGCCCCACCGGAAATTTGTAATTTAGCCAGGCTTAACCGCGCGTTTCGTGGGGCCGCATCTTCTGACGCCGTTTGGAATTCTAAACTTCCGGCGAATTACCACCACCTGCTCGACCTTTTGCCTCTGAGGGAAAAAATAAACGAGGGTCTTTCCAAGAAAGACATCTTTGCCCTCCTATCTCGTCCTGTTCCATTTGATGATGGCAATAAGGTAATATATAGATTCTTCTTGGGGGTTTTAGTGTTATTTACATTGTTTTGATTGAAATGATTAAGAATTTTAGTTTCTATGCACTGATGGTATTTACATAATCTGGTCTCTAATTCCAGTTAACTTTATTTAATGTCATTGATTGGTAACCTAACATTAATGTTAAGTAACAAGTTATAACTGATTAAATTACTTTGACAGTGTAAAAATTCCATTTGATGATGGCAATAAGGTAATATATAGATTCTTTTTGGGGTTTTAGTGTTATTTACATTGTTTTGTTTGTAAATGATTAAGAATTTAAGTTTTTATGCACTGATGGTATTTACACAATCGGGTCACTTAAAAGGTAATTGTAATTAACTTTGTCTAATATCATTGATTGGTAACCTAGAATTAATGATAAGTAACTAGTTATAGCTGGTTAAATTACTTTGACAGTGTAAAAATTCCATTTGATGATGGATTTAAGGTAATAGTATATAGATTCTTCTTGGGGTTTTAGTGTTATTTACATTGTTTTGATTGTAAATGATTAAGAAATTAAGTTTTATGCATTGACAGTGTAAAAAATATTTACAGAATTGGGTCGCTTAAAAGGTAATTGCAGTAAACTTTATTTAATGTAGTTGATTGGTAACCTAGAATAAGTAGGTACTAATTAATACGTTATAACAGGTTAGGAGCTTTATTACTTAAATCCAATGGTTAATAGGTTAGAATTGATTTTGGGAATTTTAGTTTGGTGATGTTTGAGATAATGTTTCTTTATGTTCCAATGAAGAAATGTGTAAATTTCAAGTAGATTGATAGTAGAATTGAAGTGGGAATCTGAATTCAGCTGTTTGACATTGATTATTATGCTGTGTTATCTGTGATTAAAGGCACCAAATAGAGCTTCATATTGAGTTGGGGGTTCTTTAAAGTATTTTATTTTCTTATGTTAGAAGTCTCTCCATTCCGAAAAAGAATGTTATATGGAGTATGAGCTCAACTTATCCAATTATGTGTGTGAATACATACGCTATAATCTGTTCCTTTTTACATTAAAGTTTATATTCTGGAAGCTACATAGGACGCTTTTATGAGTTACAATTACGATTGACGAATAGGCTCCGATTCTTTGTTAGTTTTTGCCTAAGTTTGCTCGGACTCGGGTGCAAGTATCCGATATGGCTATATGGGTGCAAATCTTGATGTTGGATCCTTCATGTTCTAAATTTTAAGATTTGTGGTTACGTGTATGGGTGGAGATTCGACTGAAAGTAATTCAAATATCTGAAATAGAGCTATAAAAATATGCCTAATTATGAGACATTAGTTGGAAGGCTTACATGTAGCTTATAGAGTGCACTCGCTTTTCCCATGTCTTCAAATCTACTCTAGCTTTTGTCTTGAGAAATCAAAATGCCAAATCTTATGTCAAATTTCTCCGTAGTTTGTGGTCAAAGTACCCAATATTGAATAACACGGTTCCGGTACATATCCCACACCCATACTAGTGTCGGTGTCGTGTCGACACAAGTGCAGCACCAAAATGAAAAGTCGGAGCAACTTGGGTTTTTGGTGCACCCATTAAGTTACTATCTGTATAGAAGATTGGGTGATATTGGTATAGAACCATATAATTGTTTTTCCCACATTAATAAAATTATTTACCTCATCAAAGAAAAGTTTTATGAATTACAAATTGTTATAGTTGAAAATATTTAAAAAGTTTTTGAAGAAATCATAGTCAAAGAATAAACTGCTACACTTTCCAAATAGTAATAGTGTCAAATAATTGGGAAAGAAGAAGTAATATGAAGATTCTACCCGGGCACCTGATTGGCAGGAAGAGGAAGTTTGAGTAAATTGTAGAGCTTCTTGTGCCATTGAATTTCATTTGTGATTTGGTTTTTCTTTTTGGCTGAAAATTGTTTGGATAAAGTATAAGTGATGCTTTGTTTCTAATAAGTACTTCTCTTTTGATGTGGGAGAAATTGCAGGAAGTATGGTTGGATAGAACTAGTGGAAGGATTTGCATGTCTATCTCGACGAAAGCAATGCTGATAACTGGTGTTGAAGACAGGAGACATTGGAACTGGTTTCCCACAGAAGAGTCAAGGTTAGATTAGTATGTTCAAACTATATGCAATAAATGTCTTTACTGATTATTAAAATCACTCGATTAGAGTACCCATAATAAAAAGGATTGCTAGATTAGAGTAGTTGTTTATTTAGCATTAGCTTTCAGTTTATCCTCTTCTCCTTCTGTGAACCACAGACTGGTTGGAGCAGATTGGTTCCACTTTCGAGCGGACCTTTTCTGATCTCATTGCTGGTATATGGTGAAGACAATGTCTGAGATTAATAGCCTCTAGTTTCTTTACCATTGAGGGTTATCAGTGTATTGCTTTGCATCTTTTCGTTTTCATGTTCTTTTGCTTTTCTTATTTTTGGTGCCTGAGGGTAGACAAGGAAACCATGCTTTTCTTCCTCCCTCTTTGAGAAGTCTTGAACCCTTTATTATTAGAGTTTAGAGCATGTACTTGGATTTTTTGCTGTGTATAATATTGGGGCAGTAAGATTTTGGATAAATTTGTGGATGGTCTGTCTAGGTCGATGTGCCTTTGCTGAAGAGTATTCCTATTTGTGAATGAGGAAGAAGATACATGAAAACTTATTAGTTATAGCCAATCTGTAAATTGTAATTAGGATTTTGGTCAGAAGTATAAATGTTCTTTTGGGATCAATACAGAAGTTACTACTTGGCTAATTATGATTGGTATTAATGGATTGCGTGTTGGGAACGGGTGACTCTTCATTTTCCCCGACTCAGCCACTTGGACCAATAAACTTACTTTATAGAGTTTGTAAGACCAAATCATTTGTTCCAGAACTAAGAACACATATTTCCTTGACATATCTTGCTAATTAATTTAACAGATTTGCAGTAATTTTCCATCTGTAAAGAAAGTTGGAGAAATTATGGATGTTAAAACATAGAATCCTGCCTATCAGGCAACTAAAGATTAATATTATACGAGTCCTTTAAAAGACGATTAACATGCTGTTTTAGACAATGTTATCACCAGTCACTAACTCCCTAGTTCACAAAGACGATGGTTAGATTAAACCTTTTTATTGCAATATCTGATCATTCACGATCTTGGGGCTTTTTTCTGTTGGTTAACCATCCATAGCTTATGGGAGGTGGACGAGTGTCCATTTTGCAGTTGTGCAACCATTTTTTCTTCTTCTCAGTCATTGGATTATATTATACTGACTCAGATAACACCTGTGTTTTTCCTCCTCATTCTTTTGTAATTCACTTTTTAATTTTTATCCTTATTGTTAGGCAAACCTCTTGCCTGACCACATATAATGCTTTCAGCTGCTTGGGAACTGCTAGCATGCATTTTGCTTTTCGTTCGAAAAAAAAAACCAAGATGTCTAAAACATTGACATTCTAATATTTCTGCTGCCACAGGTTCCATGTTGTGGCGTATTGCCAGCAGGTATGGTGGTTTGAAGTAAGTGGTTCAGTGAAGTTTCCATTTCCGCCGGATGTATACATGCTAACATTCAGGGTCCACCTTGGGAAATTTTACAAGAGACTTGGTCGACGTGTTAGCAGCTTTGAGCACACTCATGGATGGGATTTAGGGCCAGTGCGATATGAACTGACTACATCTGATGGACAGCATGCAGTGAGTGAGTGCTTCATACATGATTTCAAGCAAGTTGATGCAAATGGATATATAAAATGTGGCAACTGGATAGAGTACAAGGTGGGTGAATTTATAGTCAGTAGGTCAGACCCTGCAACTGAAGTTAGATTTTCAATGAAACAGATCGATTGCACACATTCCAAAGGTGGGCTTTGTGTAGATTCTGTATCAATTGCCCCAAGTGATCTGAAAGGGCGTCGAAGAAAAAGGATCTTGAAGTATCAGTAAGTCATCTGTTTCTACTTTTACTACTGCGCCCAGAAAGTTTTGGTGGGGTTCCGTTATACAGCTTATACTACCTAAAAACATTGGTATCGTGGAGGATAGTCATCGTAAAATTTTTGCCTTAGGTATTTTCCTCTGCACGTGTAAATGTTAGTATGTCGTATTTGGTCCAGTTTTGTTGCATAGAATCTCATCTACGGAAGATAAAGAAAATAAGAAAAGGTTCAACTTCTTTAACTTTCTTCATTTACATATAAATACTCTACAAATTCTTTTCAAATGTCTTTACTGCCACTTGTATTGTCCGGTTTGCCTTCAGTGCTTGAAGCCTGTTTTACCGCGTATTAAGTTTTCCAAACTTTCGCAGCTTATGCCACTAGTTCTAATAGCATCCTTGTTTTCATATCGGCAGCATTTAGAGGTCTTAGCATTTTCCTAGGGCTCAAACCTTATTTATGATGTTTAACTTTTCCACTTCAGTAAAATGTCCTTCGCCGACTGACAGTTGATCCTGACCTTTTGTCTCACGACATTCTAAACTTCACTCACACATTCTCTTTAGATAAAGATGTCTTCGACACTTTGCCTACTTCAGTTCATGGCGGAATCAGATACTGTAAGTTTTCATGTCATTCTTGTTGAATGACCTCACTGTGAGAGGCTACACTATAAGGTTTCTGTTCTGCCAAAGCAAAGGTAGGCTTGTGTTTATCAAATGTGAAATGCCTAATTCTGGATGCATCCAGAGTAATTTTAATTATTTTATCATCCCTGTAGGGTACACTTAAAACATAGTCTTGTAGGGGCTGTGACTTGGTCTAGGATTTCATGTTAATTTGAATATTCTTACTCGAAGAAGAAGCGTTATAGTTTGCAATTCTTCTTTATATAGTAATTTGACCTATTGTCCCCATCAGTTGACTAAAAAGATAAAAATAAAAGGATCAAACTACGTACTCATTGTTCGAAGGTAAATCATAGAACACCAAAATGTATAGAATTCATGGAGGAATGGGTGCTATGAAGTGATCTCAACGTACGTTCCATTGGATTCCCACTTCCCAAATGGGAAATATGTGAAAATTGGAGTTGGTTTCACCATTTTGTCTTTCCATGTTTCCCTTAACATAATTTTGTTTATCTTCCAACAAATACATCTAATTACTCGTACCAGTAAACTTGTTGCATACTTGATAACAGACTTTTCGATGACTTAGTTTATCTGTCTGCCGAATCATATATCGTTTAAAGCTCAAGTTTCCTTACTCTGCCCCAAACTGATTGGTCACATTCTGCTCGCATACTCTTTGGTGTATGTAATATCGGAACAGTAAAAATCTGCTCGCAGTCGATATCATATCAAACTAATAAATGCAAGATATTTGTCTTTCATACACTGATTTGTTGCATGATTAAGTGATATATATTCTCACTTTAATTTTTAACTGTTAAGATCAAATTGCTTAGTTTATCGTAACTCGTAAGCACCCGGTGCAGATAAATACTTTCCATATGACAACTATGACTAGATCTTTTTCCTGCTCTAAATAGAGTTGTACATCATTGATCTATCATTGGGATGTGGAACTTTGAGATTGACATAGGTCCACTGCATCTACAGAAACAGGGTATTGACAACCCTTTCCATATGTGATCTAGATTTCAGAAAGTGTATAGTGTGACCTAAAACAGCACTGATTGTTAAGTAGCTGTCTATTTTAATGCGGCTGGAACTTTGCTGTTCAATTTAAAAGAATCTGCCCCTGCATCCAAGCTGTGGTTTAGGTCAATTTTTTCCGGCAAACCTAGTGATCAATGAAGTAGGTGAGAATTATATAAAATCAAGGTTCGAATTCTAGTAAAGGCCGAAAAAAATGGTGGGTGATTTGTATCCATTTGCTCGAGATCTTGGTGTGCAGAATTAACTCACACCGCAAGTTGGTATGAGAAGTAGATACCCAATTAACTAGTCTGAGGTCAGAGGTAGATTTAGTCCGTTTTACGGTGCACGCGAACTTATGATTTTTTCACCCAAGTAGGTAGGTATTTTATGTATATATTTCGTAAAATTGATCTAATATTATCTGTTATCCCTATGCTCCAAAAGGGTTGAATGGTGTAACTGGTTGAATGCTGTGTTATTTACTCAAAGAAGTATGGATTGGTTCCCATTTCGTACTTTGTTTTTCTCGCTTTTTAGTGGTTCACCTACGTTCTAGAAAATCTAAATTCGCCTCTAGTTAAGATATTAGTAAGCTGATTCGAATTCCATCACCTTGGTGTGCAAAGTTATCTGGTATGTATATCGGTGTGGAAAGTAGATACTCAATTAAATAGTTGAGGTATAAGTAAGCCGATTCGGACGAGTGAAATTAAAAAATAGCTAGATTTACAAGTGATAATTGAAAAATAGCCACAGTTTCAAAAGTAATCGAAATCTAGCAACTTTTCATGTACAGATAAATCTGAACGAAAACACTATTCAAAATCCGAAAAATATTTCAGCATAATATACTAGAATTCAAATTTTTTACATTTGAATTTCCAGCATAATATATTGGAATTTCAACATAATATACTGGAAGTTTATACACATGCGCTCTAATTTCTAGTATATTATGTTGGAACTTTCCGTGTGCTGGAGTTCCAGTATAATATGCTAGAAGTTCATATACAAGTGCTCCAATCTCCAGTATATTATGCTAGAACTTTTTGTGTGCTGGAATTCCAGCAAAATATGCTGGAAGTTTATACACAAGTGTACCAATCTCTAGTATATTATGCTGAAACTTCTCGTGTTGCATCAAAATAATGTCTATTGTTTTAATGACTTTGCAAACGCTGATTATTTTTAAATTATCAGTTCGAAAACTGAACACTACCTATTATAAAGAGAATGTATCTGTCGTTGGACGAAGGACCAAGCTATGGTACCACATATGTAGCAGGCCTACATTATTAATGTGGAAGTATTGTATGTGCAGAAAAGGTTTGCATTCTCATCATTTAGTGCTTGATAAATATTCGTAAAGAACCCTAGAAATTAAGAGAAGTAGAAAAACCAAATATTGTTGTATTAAATTTGTACGTGAAGTGTTCATCATTAGGCGCCGCCTGTCCTTTGATCTTAAGGTATCCTTGCACATGTTAAACTTTAAGAATTACCTGAATGCGAGGAGCTAAGGCCAACACAACTTGCACTATATTGTGCAACTAAAATTTCTTGATAGCTATTAGAGTTTTAGTTCTATTCACTTGATATTTTAAAAAAAAAAAATATTTACACAATCAGATCGCTTGAAAGGTAATTATAGATAAATTAATTTAAGTTACAAAAACCGATAATATAATAATTTTTTACATTATTAGTGTACTTTAACTACATTAAATATATACAAATAATTTTAAGACCAATTAAATTAAATTGGATGTGGTAGAATTGCTAATTTGAACGCACGGAGTTCATACCTTGGATCCGCGCCGGCCTTATTACCAACTTACATTGCTTAACATAGAGTTTATTTGGTATCAGTGACGGAGCCAGAATTTTCATTAAGGAAGATCAAAATATAAAAAAGTCAACCCATGAAAAAGTTAAGGGGTATCAACATATAGTGTATATTCATATAATTTTTTTAAACCTAGCTAGCAATGTAATTTTCCAACGAAGGGGTGTCGGTTGATACCCCTTGAGTACCTGTGGCTCCACCACTACTTGTAACTCCTTTATTAATTACCTGATTGTAAATATTTTACACTATCAGTACATAAAATTTAAACTCTAGATAAATCAATGACTAGTTTTAATAACTACTACTATCGCATATATCAACCACATTTTCAACATATTGCTATACTGTTTGAAATATATTATACGTTATATCTCGGAGATGGATTTATGAACTCATGATATATAACTATAATTTGTGGCTGTTCTGACCATTGCTGCAAGTTTGAGGCGCATCATAATATCTCATTAATAGAACAGACAGTTAAAAGTTGATGATCAGAAGCTTTAAACTCTAGTGAAGTAAATTAACAAAAATATAATTTGTTAAATGCTTAATTTTGGTGGTTGATGAACTCTTAAATTAAGTTGCATGGGCTAAATGGATTTTTACCTTCCTATACACAATTTGAAACTTTATTACCCTTCCTACTCAAGTTTCAATTTAATTATATAGGCATATACAATTTATCAATTATATACATTCTAGGAATTTAATGAGAATCAATTAACTCCTATAATCTCTCTAGCGTATATATCCCACTCCCCTCACGTTTCTCTGTCCATATCCCCTACGATTCTGTACTCTCTCCCTCTACTAACGCTCTCTTCTATTTTTCTTCAAAATTTTTTTATAATCTATCTCAATCTTTCTGAATTCTCACTCTAGATCCTACGAAAATAGTAGCAATCCTTCCCTTACAATGAAGAAGAAGGAGTTCCGAAAAATAGCCCTAAAAAAGCTAATGTTGGTAATATTCCTACTTTAGATTTGAGTGTTTTCTCACAGGATTCACCCAAAAAAGTAGTGAAATAGGCACATGCAAAACCAGAGACAAAGTCCAAGCTTTTCCTTCGTGAAGCTAGGGCTAAAACTTGAACAAAACTCAAGCATGACAGAGATACTGGTGAAGTTTCGACATCTGCTGAATCAGTAAAACGGAAGGGCAAAGAAATTGCTCGTGATGATGATTTCGTGAAAGAAGAAGTTATCCCGAACCTGCAAAAGAAAATCAAAGTTTCTCCTACTGTCAAACCTTCAAAAAAGAATAAGCTTCAAAAATCACCTAAAACTATAACCCAATAGTCATAGGAGAAGGTAAAATTTTAGTAGTTACAATTTTTTTTTTAAAGTTACAAAGCATGTTCTCATTCTCATGACTATACATATATATATATATATTTTTTGTATTTGTAGAAATTTTGTATACATTGTGTATAATTGTTGTTGGTTATGAACTTTTCTACATTTCCCTGGATATTGTAGATTTCTTGTATATTATTCGAAATTATTTTGTTAGGAAATATACTACATGATTTAGTTGGTTTTATTGATTATTATTTGCTCTATTTTGTAGATGTTAGTTTCATTTTCTGTAAACAAATTGTGTATATTATGTCTAGTTGTTACTTTCTAATTCTTTGCTCTAAACATAATTTTATCAGTGCATTTGTAGCTTCAATGTAGTCAGTTATTATATATGTTTATTAATTTTATAACTTACTTGTATGCAATGTATTAATGTCTTTCTGATTGTAGCTAAATTGTAGTAGACATGTATTTATTTTGTTTTTTTATCTTCAAACAAGTTTTGTTAACTTATTGTTTCTTTTGACGCAGAATCGAATATTTTTTGCACTACATAATGTTGATTATGGCATTACTAGATTCCATACATTATCCAACCTTGTTGTTCCTGGCCAAATCAAGGTGTTATTATTTGAAAATGGGTTAAAAATTATTTAAGAAGACATGTTTTGGGCATTTTCTTTCCCTGCCCAAATATGTATCCAAATCAGGCAATTCACCTTCTCATGAAGTATGAATTGAACGCATCCGGTTCTGATTTTTTTATAGCAGAGATAAAGGGTGAGAGGCTGAACTTTGGGGTGAGAGAGTTTGTCCTTATCACTGGCCTTAGATGTTTTATAGAAGTAACGGACTTTGGTTACACAACTAAGAATGACAGTAAAACAATGATGAGCTATTTTCTTAACAAGAAAAAAGTTGAGAAGTCATACTTGAAACAAATTGTAACCAGCTGTAGTTGGGTGAATGATGAGGATGCAGTCAAGCTATGTATTCTCCATCTGACAGAATTCTTCCTCTGTCGTTCGGAAAAAAATAATGGTTTCATAGACCATTTTAGGTTCTACTTGGTGGATTCGGGGCAATATGCGAATTTCGCATGGGGTATCGAAGCTTGTACACAATTGATTCAGTCCGTTAGGCACAAGCTCAATCCTTCTGTATATTTTTATCTCATTCGAGGTTTCCACTCGCTATGCAGATATGATTTTATGAGTGTTGCTCTACCGTCAACACTGATATAGCTATAAGAGTTGGTAATTCGACTCCCTCCATACTTAAGTGGACAGCTAATAAGGACAAGATATGGATATCTGCATTGGAAGATAGAATGATCAAACCATCATGGATGAAGGTAATTATTTTTCGCTTCTGGATAGACAATTTAGTACAAATTATCTACATATTTTATACATATTATGGCTAGGTCCCTCACATTTTTTTCCCACTCAGTTCACCAACATGCTTGAAACCCCAGAGTTTTCAAGAATGATTTTGCTAGAAAAAGTTGAATACATCGTTGAAGAAGCTGAAACAAAGGCCGAGCATCCGACAGATGCTCTATCTCCATCTGGACATAAGGAGGCAATGGGAATAGATGACAAGAAAGATATTGTGAAACAATTAAAAGAATTAAGAAAAGACGTTAATAAGGTAACCTCTTAAGCTAATTCTAGCTGGTTTCTTTAATTTATGTTATGCAAATTATTTCTTTAACTCTTTCTATTTTAACACGTAGGTCAGTTCAGACCTCGGAACCTTCAAGAAAAAGTTAGATCTAATTCTTGACTTTTAGTTGTCTTTATATATATATATATATATATATATATGTAAGCATCTAATTGTCAGATACATTATAACAATTTTTTGTTCTTTAAATTTTTCAAGAACTAGGTAGCATTCGACTGCTACTCAATGATTCCATCAAGTCTGTGTTACAGGTAATAAAAAGTCAACAGGATATGAACATTAATGCTAAGGTTTCATTCAAAATATATTCATTTTGGACAATAATTTTACCATGTTTATATTTATAATAGCATTCATAAAGTACATAGCCTAATAAATTTCCAATGCAGTTTACTGGTAGTTCTACGAAAACTGATGAGCATTACAAATAAAAGAACAAACAACAGAATCCGGGAAGTAATGCTAAACCAGTGTTGCCAGCAGCAGTAAAATAGGTATTTTAAATAATTTAAACACAATTTGATGACAAATAATCTATATTATATTTATATTATATTTACATTATATCTACATATAGCCTAAATTACTAATAAATAATCTACATTATATTTTCAATTGTTGTCTTAGATACAGGACACATGTCTACGTTCAAAATGAGGAGAATGTTCCTGTATGTTTTGACTTATCTTCCCAATTTCAAGGGCATTAGAAGCAGAAACTGCAGGTATGATTTAGTACATTTTATCTACATATTTCACAATTCATATTACATCTGAGCTACATGACAACATTTAAACAAATTAACTACAATTAAACTACAATATATCTACAATGTTGTTTCTGTTTATTACAAATGATCTACAATTTTATTAAGTTATACATATTTATTGAAACAGAGAAGGAAACTATGCATGTGGACTCTCCAAAACAGGATGCAAAACTTGGCATTCAAGGAGAGCATTTAAATGAGGAGAAGGTTCCTATGCCTTTGCAATCTCCCATTCAACAAGCAAATGTTATACAACAAGGAGAATATTGCAATGAAACTTTCACTGCTATTGTATGTTACAATATAATTGTAGGAAAAAATAACAGCTGTCATATAAGTTTTGGTTTTCCCAAAAGAACTAATGCAACCAACATACAATGTTGTTCTTTTGTTCAAATTTCGTAGGTGAACTAGCCGATTACATCAATGTAGGTGATTCAGACAATGACTCCAGGTCTGAAAAAATGGTAGTAACACTTGATGATTTTGAGCTGCCAAAGAACTTCTCATAGATTGTTAAGTTCGGCAAGGTAAATGAAGATGAAACAACTCCTGTGCAACAGGGAAGAACAAGGGTTCCTGGAAAGCATGCCAGATCCCCCTTTCTCCCTTATTTCAGTTCTGGGGGAAGCAGTTCTTTTGCACCTCCTCCAATTTTCAGCATCAAACATCCATTTACTGGGGTTATTGGCGACGATGTTGATCATGACTTGTTGGAAGAATTCAATAAGTGGTTATATTTAGGTACCAATACGGTTTCAAAGAGGTTATTATAAATTTTTTATATTATCGAGTGCATAGAATTTATGAATTTCCAACTGAAACTACATAATAATTGTACTTGGTATGTCTTTAAATAGGAGGAAGGTGCCTTATACTTTAAAAGATGATCAGCTCAAGCCGTGGTTTGATCTTGGAGTGGAAAAAGTTGATAAAAAGGACTGGTTTATACTTTGGCACATCTCGGGCAAGTACTCAACATCACGGTACACACATACCATGGAAGAATTTAATGATGAGTTGTAGCATTCTGTTATTTAGAAATATGTTGATTTTTTGTTTGAAAATTGTAGTTTAGTTGTATGAAGCATTGAGAAATAATAAAATCTATATTTTTTTTGTAGAACATTGATGTTATTTTATACTATTTGAGGAAGAGAGGAAAGTATGGTCCTGAAAATAAAATACGGTTTACAACAACTGACTGTATGTTTAAGACTAGAATTGAACAAATTTATGAGAGGTACATTAATGCTTCTGCCAATAAGAAGCTTGTTGTTGCCAAATCCCAGAACGTCGTAGCAGAATACATATTGGGGTATCGATTACTTGAAAATGTTGCATGGGACAAAGTTGATTTTGTGATTATGCCCATAAACATTGTGGAGAAATTTCATTGGTTGTTGGCTGTGTTTGACATCACCGATAGGGTTTTATATATTTATGATTCTATGGTCTCTTCACGAAATTACAAACTTGTTGAATCTGTTGTCGACAAGTTTGCTATTATGATCCCCCTCTACTTATCATGCACTGGCTTCTATGGCAAGTGTCCAAACATCAACTACAAGAACACAAAGGCATACATTGAAAAAGGTGTTACTGAACTTCTTGACATTCAGTGGTTGGTTGGTGAGATACCCCAGCAAAAAGAAGGATCACTGTATGTGTTGCTTTCCTTCTATCTATTTAACTAATTGTATTTTACATTGAATGCTAAATTTTTTCTCCTATTATTTTTTGCAGTGACTGTGGTGTATACGTGGCGTCATTTGCATAATATGTTAGCATTGGAGAGCAATCGATTTCAAAGGAAGACCTTTCTGATATTGATCAACACCGTCGACACTATGGAGCGCTCCTTTGGGATTATGCGAGGAAAAAGCAAGAGCTTTATGTAATTAGTGAAAGTGAGGTGAATGAAAGATTAGCAAGAAGAAAAGGTGCACCACCTGTGAACGAGAGAACACAAGTCCGAAAAAAGAAGAATTAGTTGCCCTTTTCAGTAGAAAAATCGTAGTTAAAGTGTTTAGATGTAGCTGGATTGTAGTAAAGTTGTAGACAAATTGTCTATTAAGAAGGAGTCAGCTACAATTTATTTATAGCAGATTTGTGTTACAGTTTTTTTACCTTTTCTGTTGTTATTTTGTCCAGAATTTTACTATATAGAATAGAAAACATTTGTAGCTTTTTCTTGGGTTGAAAGTTGTTAGTACTTGATTTATATATTGGTACTATCTAATTTCTTTACATCATAACTACAATAATGTCTACAACTACTATACAAAAATACATAATCTATTCAATTTAGCAGTGTTGTTGGGAAATGCTGAAAGTAATAAATAGACCCAATATTTGAAAAAATAACTACAAACCAATTGCATTAAGAGTTGAAATCTGTTTAGCAAATATTCATTATAGGAGGTAATCTTTATTCAAATTAGCAACACAATTACATCACAACTATAATTCTCCATAACAGAACAAATACAACTTCATACGTCTTAAAAGACAGATTATCATCAACAGTACTCAGTAAAAAAAAACTTTAAATTGTATCAATTTTTGATTCCTTTTGGGAGCATTCCTACAAGATCTTTTGTTATGCCCTTCTAGTCCGCAGTTGCCAGATGAAATCTTGCACTTTCTTGCATTTACTTCATCATATGGTTTGTATCTTTATTTTTGAGGTCTCCCTAGCTGCCTTATCCCAGTAGGTGGCGTTACAAGTTCTTCAGCTATATGATGTGGCACATTCCATTTGCTTTTGTCAGGCAGCGGCTCTACTGCTATTTCATAAGTCGGCAGAAGGCTCTCCCTCGTGTAATAAGGAGAACAATAGTTTTCATAAGACTCATTCCTGTGCCTCAAAGCTGCCAAAGCATGTGCAAAAGGAAGTTCATCAAGCTGGAATTGTCCACAACTACAGCTCTTGTTTTGAAAGCAAATAATGAAGCGCTTCACACCATCTATCATAATATGGATGTAATCTATTGAAGCCCTCACCTACAATTTCATTAAAAACACACAGCAAGTTGTCAGCAACAGATACAAAATAAAATAACTACAATCATACAACAACATTTCTACAATTAACAGTACATATTTAGTTTGATGGAATCAATGATGATGTTCTTGGATATAACTTACTCTCATCATCTGCGATAATGTCCTGTTGTCCTCCAACTCTTTATTGTATTATTTCCCAAGATATGTGAACGTACCCTTTGCATTCAATAACTTTTCATTAGTCCAACGTTCAAGAAGAGTCTTCATGTACTCTAATAATTCTACTACGGGTAGCTTTCTTGCATCTTTGGTTACCGCATTCAATGACTCTGCAATGTTTGATGTCATCGTCCACGTTCTATTCACCGTAGCATGTACCCGAGACTATCTGTGATAGCCAATTTTGTATAGGTATGCTTTAACACGTGTATCGATCTCTTCAATCTTTGACATTCTTTCATTAAATTCATCAAGTGTGTATGATCGTGCAGTGGCAAAGTAAATTTCGCATAACTTTAGATGACCCTTCCTAAATTTCACATAACTTTAGATGACCCTTCCTGAACTTTGACCTTACATTTGTCCAAATATACCACATGCAAGCATAATGTGGCATGCCGGTATAAACAATAGATGTTGTTGGAAAACGCATTCTTATTTATGAAACCTTAACTAATGACTTTGTGTCTTGTTGTAGGTTTTGATAATCGACAAACCATCTTTGACAAACCGCTAAGATTGCTATGGACTTCGTTGTGATTACGAGTCAAGCTTTCAAGACATTGGAGATTGCTATGGACTTCGTTGGGACTACGAGTCAAGCTTTCAAGATGTTGAAAATTGCTATGGACTTCGTTAGAATTACAAGTCAAGCTTTCAACGCATTGAGTACAAGTCGATGAATGGTAAAAGTCGATGAAGCAAAAAGATTGAAGACTAAAGATATTGTCTTTTAGTCTTGATTTTGTTTTTGAGTCTTGATGTTATTTTGAATCATCTTTTGTTTTTAAGAACTTGGCTCAAGTCTAAAAACATTTTCAAAACAATTGATTTTACAAAACAATAAAATTGTTAATCAAAATTTGTGCTGGAAATTTTACGGAAAGAGCCATACATTGACGTTACTGTAGCAATGTCACTGTAGCAACAGTACTGTAGCAACAGTACTATAGCAACAGTGATGTTTATTGTAGCAATTTCCAGAAAGTATAAAGCAGACATCGATGTCTGGCCAAAAATCCGTTGGAGCCTTAACGGGAAGAAGACTTTTTCTCTAAACTTTGGTTTAAATGAATGGAAGGCTTACCAACCATTCCCAACGGATATATGGGGTTTTGGGGCTATAAATATAGCCTCATAAACCTCATTTGAACACAACACATCTTCCAAATCATAAGATTATTTTGCTTCAAGTTTTCATAATCAATTGAGCTATTTTGAGCCATTTTCTTGAAGTCTAAAGTTGTGTTCTTGAGCTATAACTTCTTCACTCTACTTTCTCTTTTGAGAGATTCATTTTTGAGTGATCTTTGTGTTGTCATACACCTAAGGGAAGTTGTCCCTTATTGTATTAAGGAAGAGAGTCTTCCTTGTTGTTCACGGAACTTGTGTGAGTCAAGTGTTCGTGATTGTAACGGTTGGTTAGGCACCCGCAAGTCTAACATTGCAAAGCTTGTGTGATCAAGTCTTTGTGGAACGGTTGGTTAGGCACCCGCAAGTCTAACATTTGCAAAGCTTGTGTGATCAAGTCTTTGTGGTTGTAACGGTTTGTTAAGCACCCGTAAGCTTGACAGAGATAGTGAAATACTCAAGTGTGATCTTGAGGAGTGGACTAGCTACAAGTTGTAGTGAACCACTATGCATCGTTGTGTACGTTCTCATTTATATTTCCGCACTTTATTTCTCACAATCTCATTTTCGCACTTACATTTTCAATTGCATATCTTTATTGCAAAAATTTGGTAAAGTTCCATAAAACACTATTCACCCCCCTCTTGCATTGTGCATATATTCTAACATATGTTGCCTTCAAGATACTGTCATTCCGGTCCGAAACAGCACACATATTTAGTTTTTCACCATATGCATGTTTGAATTGCTCCCAAAACCACCTCCATGTATGCGTCATTTTCTGAATCAACAATGGCGTATGCTAGTTGTAATATGCTACCTATCACACTGGTGGCAAAAAGAAATTCAATTTCTATAATAAAACTTGAGAATATAAAAAATACAGTCTCAAAAATATTTTATAACAATATTTTTACAATTAATCTACATTACCTGCTGCATCTATTATTCTAGCTGTTAGCATGATTCCCCTATATGCCGGCTTCAAGAAGGTGCCATCAACTACTACAACTGGCTTACAATGCTCTCAACCCTTGATGGACGTACTAAGTGCAACAAATGCATACAAGAAACAGTCATCTTCGGTCTTCTACAATTTCATTATCGACCCCTGGATAAGTCTTGTCCAGAATATACAAATAACTCGGCAAGTGGCTGTAGGAATCAGCAAGATGACCTCTCAAAAATTCCAAAGCCTTTTCCTTTGCTCTCCAAGCTTGCATGTATGTTAAGTTCACACCATGATCCGACAACATATCAGTTTGTATGTCTTTTGGTGTGTATATTGTTTTAGGATCCGCATATTTTGGCATCACCATACTGCCAACTACCATGGCAGTAGGTTTACGTTATATATATGTGTTGTCCATCAAAGAGCATGTGTGCAAGTTGTTGAATTTTCAAACCTCGAACAATGCTGATTCATTTATGCTGGTGGACTTGAAGTGCCACGTACAATTGTCCCCAACACATATGAGACAGTAACTACAGAATAAATAATTTAAAAAATATTATGCAAATTGTAGCAATAAAATACTAGGCTGTTAATGCATAAAAAATTATCTTGAACAATTTATATACTAAAAAACTACAACTACTATGAATTTGACAAATAAAATGTTCCTACCACCTTGCACTAGATCTTTCACCTTATATTGAAACTTATTCATGACAGAATAATGCTTCATTATAGTGACAATTGTTTGCTTATCTTGGCAAACTTAGTCTACTTCAATTATATTTGGCGTATGTTTTGTTATGATGATACTTTCATATTCCACAATTGCTGGAGATGTTTGCATATCAATCAACTTCACTATTTCTGATACTTCTTCAATTGTGTTACAATTGCTTGACAATTGTACCACGTTAGTATTACGATAATCAGAAGAACCTGCACTCAATTAAAAGTATATCATTCAGACCTCTGTATATTCATGTGTTCAGTATTTGACAGAATGCTTGTAGAGACATAATAATTAAACTACATTTGTCACGTATTAAAATTGTATATAATTTATAGTAAAATTATAAAACACTTGTAATTGAAAAAACATCAGCACTGAAAAAACAGAGCAAACCTGCAATTGTATTCGCATTCGGCATACTGCATTCCAAATCGTATTCACGCATTTTTATACACAGCGGATATATTCCTAAGTTTTTATTTTTTCTTTTTCGTCTCCATATACACTCGGACTCCCATATCGCTCCGAATTTTTATTGGAGGACAACATTCATTGACAGTGTATTTGATTTCGATGATTTTTGCGGAGGTATCGATCATTAGATGCTCTGCAATTATGGAATTCAGTTGATTATAATTTCAATCGTCATTGACTACAATTCCGTCAACATCAAATCTTTGTATCTCCCAACGCTATCCCACCGATCATTGAGCTGAAGCATAATCGGTAAATTTGATATTATGTCGCGAAATTCAATTCAATTGTAGCTAATTATTTGCAATTGTTTTGTTCAAAACCTTTGTTTATGGAAAACGAGAGGAAACCAGAGAAAACCAGAGAATAGAAAGATACTACAGATATATTGCTTCGATTATGGTGCGATGATAACCAGTGAAAATCTATGTAATAGAATGATTCTTCAAATATGTTGTCTTGATTATGGTGCGATGATTGCGTCAGTAAAATCTCTAAGCGATCCCAAAATCCCGCATCTTAATAAGGAAGATTATCGCAGAAAGGATTCTAGTTTAAACAAATGTATATATTTTATAGCTATATTGTATTTAGGTCGGATAAATTCATAAACATAAACATTTTTCGTAATAAATTTTTAAATAGTATATAGGAACAACAAAGAAATTCCTTATTTTTTATTAGGTTTTGTAACCTGAGTTAGGGAAAGACGTGTTAGATTTTTGTCCTCTGTCGTTTGGTTCTTTAGCTGGATGATTTGAATTTGAATTATTATATGGTCCCAAATATTTTATATTAATTGGTTCGTTCGGGAATCCGTGTCTTATTTTATGAGGGATTAAATGTATAAGAGTACTTGCATTAGCAATGGAGGGATTAAACTATTTAAAGATAAAATTATTTTTTAATTATTAAGTAGTTCATGTGAACCACCGCATAACAATCTTTTTATTATTAATCAGACATAAGAATATTTTCAGAGTCAAGTGGACCAAATTAATTTGTACTTCCACTGGTCATTTATCTAAGGGATCCAACTACTACCTAATTACTACTGCCCCATTTAGAACTGATATTATTATAGCAGTAATTTTGTACCTGTATGTATTATTTCTGAGTGTTGACTCTAAAAATGAAAATCGTATACCCTATAGTTTTGTAGCCCACAAATTATATTTCACTGAAATAAATGGAAGAAACTCTATTCTCTACTGACTACTTTCTAGAGCTGAAAGCCCTTTTTTAATCTCAAGGAAAATGCCAATCACCCTTTTTTACCTACAATTAATCGATGCTCAAGGTTCAATTTGAATTTTATTCGTCGAAAAATTATATTGTGTAAATAAAATAAAGATAAACTTTTTATATAAAATTATATAAATTATTGAATTCTCTTAATTAATATAAGAAAACTTTTGGTGTGGTGATAAAGAAGGTTCAAATATTGCTTTAAATTGCGCATTTTTATGAATTTTTTTAGAATTTTTGGCTTTGCCGCTATCACCGATTATAATACCAAATTATATTAGTTGATCATGACTAATTACAATAATAATATAAGAATATATACTTATTAGCTATGTTTACTAATAAATAATTTATATAAAAACATATATCGTGTATATATTGAATCAATATAAATGATACATGTGTGTAAGTTTTTTCTTCACTATATATGCATGAGTTAACACCCATTTGCTTTCCTTCGAGAGAAATTTTCAAAAACCACTATTGTTTGTGGCTATTAACTTCTTATATCTATCATATACATAATTACTTCCTATAGCTACTATTTAGTTGTTATGGTAGTGTATTCGCTGTATTCGCGCTACTGTATTCATGAATAGAGTAGCAAAAGTCACCTAAAAAATAGGGGTTACAGCTGTACGCAACTGTATTCACACCATGTATTCATGAATACAGTAACGACCATCGCCTTAAAAATAGGTCTGTCCATCTGTCTAATAACCAAAATAGGATCAATTAGCGTGATACACTCCTAATATAACTCAACAAAATCAATTCTAACACGCCTACCCAATTAATTAGAATAATTTTTCAGTTGTATATAATTGTTGTATTTAGTGTGTTTCAATATTTATTTTTTAATGTTGCATTCATTAGATTCAATATTTGTATTTACTGCATTCACTATTTTGTATTCCGTGTATTCAAATGTATTTGTATTAACAATATTTTAGTCATTCCTAATACATGTTGCTGTATTCAATATATTTCGTTGGTTGTATTCGTTGTATTTCTATTTGTATTCAATGTATTATACTGTATTTCACTATATTTTAAAATTAAATATATTCACTGTTTATATTCTGTTCAATTTCAATGTTTGTATTCAGTGTATTTCAATATTTATATCCTATATTGATGCATATTGTATTTACAGTATGCATGAATACAGGTATATTCAGCTGTACTAAAAAAATACAGACCTTCGAAATACATAACTACAGGCAAGAAGATAATGTATTGATACAAAAATACAATGTGTTTGAGTGAATTTATACATAATACAATGTATTTGTATCATTATATGTGACTAAATAGCAAAGAAGAGAAGAAAGTTCGCCAGAGATGTCGTTTTTCGGCCAAGCAAAATACTGTATACATTGTATTAAAACTAAAAATGGAGACGCACAAAAATCCGGCCCTCAAATCTTCTCTGGCGTAGTCATGGACAGATCTGTTCGCCTAAGAGGATAGCTTGCTGCTGCCATAGGGATTCCAGTTGCCGGCATTACGCCGTAATCAGGCAGTGAAAATTTTGAAACATAATCACTTGGAGCTGAGGGATTCATAACTTAAAAACTTGAATGTTTTTAGATTAACTATGCTTAAACTTTAGACAGCAACGAGAGGAAAATGACGGATTCAACCAGATTAGAAGGAAGTATTTTGCTCGAAGGAGAGAAGGAAGAGAGAGAGATTGAAGAAATATTTTGCTGAGATTTTGAGAGGGAATCGTGTGTTAACTGAAAGAAAGAGAAAGAAAAAAAAACAAAAATAGCGTATTTCACGCCTAAATAGTAGGGTATACCAAATGCCTATTTTGCTATAAAATATAAAAGGTAGCTATAGAAAATAATATTTTAAAATAGTTTTGGTTTATAATAAATAGGACGTATACATTTGCTATAGGAGGTAAAATTCCATGCTTCCTTAATCAATTGAAGTACTTTACAAAGACATGAAATTTTGTGACAGACTGGAAAGGGTCAACCTACTTTTGTAAACTAGTCTCTGAGAACCCGCGTTGCGAGTGTACCCATATCAATGAATATGAAAATTTAAAAATATTTATATCAATATTATCAAAAAAATATTTTTGATTGACAAAAATTAAAGAAAAAAGTATAACTTCTTGATATCTTATGGAGATCTGGATATATTTATTAGCTTGTTTCAAAAAGCCAAAAGACCTTTAGGGTGGCAAAAAACTGTATGCTTCGAGTAAAATCTAAAGAAATTATATCAGAAAATATTTATCTGAATAGAAAAGAAAAAAGTGTTTAGCCCCGCAAGCTCTCAGATTTATAGTAGACGTCATTAAACTCTCATCGGCACAAACGCCTCTTCTAACTTGTTGCAACACCAATAATTGTCCAAAGGCACCACCATATCCAAGAACTTATTAGATATGTCATCTATATTGGCAAGTGATTTGTTAGGCTCATAATGTAACCCAAAATTGTAAAGTTAGTTTGTTATATTACCACTAACGAAAATAATGGCCTGCTTTGCCTTCCTTATAATACAAGGAGCGCTAGCCAGTAAATATTATTACTATATTTTAGTTTGTTTATAGAATAATATGTCTATCAAACATATTAATACAATGTCAGTTTACAAATATACCCTTATATTATTAAGCATAATAACTTATAGTATAGTGATATAACCGAAATTCTAGACATTAGTCTTGTGATCCTATTAGTTTTAGTATATAATACTACATGTCAGGAATACTTCATGATTACCTTTAGGAACCCTATTAGTATAATTATTTTCGAGCATAGTCATATAATACTATAAGTTAGCATGTAAATCTAATACCTATAGGAACATGTTAGGTTTCCAATTAATATAATTATTTTTGGGATAAAGACATATTTTTAGTCATGTAATCCTATTACTTAGATACACTTCTTAAAAATTCCTATTACTAATTTAATTTGAAAATATTTTATAATGTCTTATTAGTAATATATTATATTGTTCAATTCCATATAGAAAGAAGAGAGTCTATATCTATCTATATCTTCTATATTATTATAAAAGCACGAATATAATATTGATAGACCAAAAATATCCATAAAATATAAAACAATAGAACTCATAGGAAAACAATATAAATGTAGTAACATATTTTTTGAACTGCAATACCTTCTATATTAATTTTTTTTAATATTTAAGATTTTATTAATAAAATTTTGTCTATTACATTCTTATTAAAAATATGTAGCAAGGTTTAATAAAATCAATTTCATAAGAATCCTCTTACATTGCCACTCGATAATGTCCAATACTAAGAAAAGATAAAAGTAATGTTAAATTAACTGCATAAAATGGTGAAATTGAAAAAAGAAATATTCCCACAATATATTTTTATATTATATTTAAACTGTTTTCCTACTCAAATAATATTTTTTCTTATCAATTTTTTGTGTAATATTGAAAAATATACCAATTATTAAACAACAACTAAGAAAATATTTAAAAATATAAAGTGAGAAAGAGAACGAAAAATGGTTGGTAAGAGTCAATAGCACTAATTATTCTGCAAATGTAAAGATCTAAAAGTGGAATATCAAATTGATCTTTCTACTCTTTGAAAATAAAATTTAAAGTAGATAAAACTATAATTAAGATTAAATGTTCAAAAGAAGATATGAATTAATATTAAGAATCTAATACAATAAATTATTTTTTTATGTTAAGACCAACTAATTAAATCTTTCAATTAATTATTTAGCAAGAGAATCCAATTCAATTATTTTAAATTCATCATATGAGTAAAATTAGTTTTCAAGTTAAAAAAAATCTTAGGGTACATAAATTTATTTCATAAAAAGAGCGTTAGATATTAAGAAAGCTAGATCACAACGTAAAAAAGGTTAGTATAGTATTAAGAATTAGACGGCCATACAAGTATCTCAGGAAGCACAATCAAAATTAAATATTGAACAACAACAATCTTTCAAGACTATATTATAAAGAGTCGACTCAGGTATAGCGAGATTATCCTTTGTAGATGCCTCCGGCGGAATCGAAATAATTTTCTATGTCATGCATTACTTGCAAATATCATATCACGAGACACGTTACTGTTAGCAATAATAACAAGTGATGTACCAATAACGGTTTTATTATGAGGTCACTCACTTTAGCTTTGATATACCTTTTCAAACAACTGAAATAACCATCACAAATATAACAAAGCAGAGCAATGATGCTAAATTTAAAATGAAAGCATAATTGATAATATGGGATGAATCGCTTATCGCTAAGTGTCAAATGATCGAAATAATGCCCGGAGTTCTAGAGATATATTGAATATCAATGAACCATTTCTGTCAAGTACTACCAGTAATTCCAAAATCGACGAAAGAAGAGACTGTACTAGCTAACTTGCCAAAATTATACTTATGGCATCGAATGAAAAGATTCAACTGACAAGAAATATAAAGTAAGAACAAATCCAGTATTCAGTGACTTCTTACTTCGTGTCGGAAACAAAGAAGAACATCCAATAAAAGATGATTTGTTTCTTCCGAAACATTAGCAATCCTAATGGTAATATTTAACAAAGGAAATATTTTCATCATTAGATTAAAACATAATTTGTGCAAATTGTATGATAGAAATTAAAAAGCTATTTTAGCTAGCAAAAAAAATAATATGTTGATCAACTAAATAAAAGGTTGATTGCGATGTTTTATGGTAAAAACAAAGTTTTTTCCAGTTTTTGACTCAGCAGAAGATGATCCGCCGAATAGTTTATGTAATAGCACACAAATGATATATAGAAGTTTTGATAATAACGCCATACATGCTAAATTATGATACTGGTCAATGTGCTCTAAATATATTTTTATCCCCGAATTCAACTTGCATCTTCCTAAACTAGAGAATATCCTTTAAATATGTGTAAAATTATTTTCGGTAATAAATAAAGCACAAAGGCAAACAACCTAAAATATTGGACTATATTTACTGCATTATATTTTCTTGCACGAACAACTATATGTTGCACTTTCAAGAGGGATATCAATATCGACAACAAGAGTTCTGGTTATGGCAGAGCAACCAAAGCATTAGAAGGAAACATATACAAAAAACATCGCCTACAAAAAAATATTCGGTAAGATACCATCTATACTTTTAAACCATAATACATAATTATCTAACTAACATAACTAACTCTATCATATATGTAAGTTCTGATGATATCCTTTCATTTTGAATTCAGGTACTATACTAATTTAATAATATTTTTCGGCATTTAAATGATTTAAATATTTAAATCATCATGTGTCATTATTAACGTGTAACACACGCTCATAGATACTAGTTATTAAAAATATAAGCATATGAACGACTTTTAGATGTATTATACTTTCAATACTTAGATTACCTTGAATAATACATATTCAACTTATGAATATTGTACCTTCTAAATATATTTTTTATTCTAAATTACTATTTTAACTATTTTTTCTTGAAATTAAACTTGCCACATTATTATCAAAAATTATAAAATTTGACAAAAATGGCTATTGAGTTAACTGGGTAACATAAAGTGACTTTTGAAAGATTAAAAAAAAAGTTGATGGCGAATTAATATAAGTTGAGTGATCATCCATGCAATTAACTCTCTTTTTCTGCATAAAATAATTTTTTCTTCCCTTAATTAAACAAAATCATGTCCTGTAAGAGAGCATATACCCAGAAGTCCAGAACAGTTTAAAACTAGAGAGAAAAATACCTCTCATAACATTCCTTTTTCATGTTAAAGAGACTATTTCGTTTACCCTCGAAATTGGATAACAATTGAATTTATACACAATTTTAAGAATAGGTGATCTAACTTGATACAAAAATGTAAAATCAAATTAAAATTAAAATTAATGATAAACGATAAATGTAAACCACACAAGTTAAGCAGTCTTGGCCTTGAAGGTTGATCACCCTTGGGCCAAGAAATATTGCAATCGGTGTCAGAATAGAGTGGTGGTATAATAATAACTAAAAAGAATAGTATATAACTTTACAATGCCAGTAACAATGTGTTTTTCAAATAATCAAACCCCCTTTTATATAGTAGAGGAATCATATTTTAGGTACAATTCTGTATAAGGTAAAAAATATTATGATTTGCTAATTAAGTGGTTCCATTGGTACGTGCCGAGATTTTTATCGTGAAACGTGACCGGTTACGGATATTTCGGCCTTCCATTATTTTGGTTCGATGATGTTCTCTCGAGCTTATTTGGGGTCAGGGTCGGTTCCGGAATCATGGGCTCAATGTTCTCGAGGGTGAACATTCTGACCTCGTGTTCTGGTTTAATGAGACTCGGGATCAATCTTCAACCCTTCGCGTTCCGAACCCGATCTGCCATACAATAGTCGAGCCCAATTTCCATCGTAGACATATTTATAAAGTTATTTCCCTCTAGAGAATATATGTTTTCACACCCTCTAGATAATATGATCTTGAAAAAATGAGCCAAAAAGTAAACAAGCAAAATTCTTTTGTTTTTTGAGGTATGATAAATATATATATGCAGTGATGTGATGAACTTTGACAATTGATACCTCTTTTAGATGTTAAACCAATCTGCATATTTAATCGAAGTTAAGTTACTGTACTGTTAAAATTACGAGTTCAAATTTAATATTTATTGAAATTTTAATAAGGTTTTACATATAAATTCATACTTATATCAAAAGTTATAAGTTCAATTAAATCTATAGTCAAAAGCTACCCGCCCTAAAGTTGGCAATATGTGAACAAAGTTTAAATGCCACAATTTTCGTCAAAATTTGTTCTTATATTTTTATTTACTTAATTAATTTGCCTCAGATCAGTTTCTTGATTCAGTATATAAACGTCCGCACTCTTTCAAAATGGCGTATTGTGTGAGACTGGAATAGGTAATGTGCCATAATTAATTGCAGAGGAGACTACGAAAATGCATTTGATATTGAGGAAATTAAATAAATGACTTTTAAGCACCACCACTTTGTTCAAATCTAAAATTTACTCCTAGGCAAGTCAACTTATGTGTCCACATTAGGTCCAAATAAATTTTGTTCATCTTTCAATAATATTATTACTTCCTCCCTTCACTTTAGTTGTCCACTTTTAATTTTGTACTCCTTTTAAGAACAAATAAATGAAGTATGTATTTTACGATTTTACTCATAATAATAATAGTATTTTAAAAAGTTTTAAAAATGATTTGGTGAATGAGTAGTTAATGATAAGGATAAAACAGGAAAAAAAATTATCTTTCTCTTGATTTAGTATAGTGGACAAGTAAAAGTAAAATATATTATTAGTATAATGGACGAGTAAAAGTGAACGGAAGGAATATGTTTATCCTAAGTAAAATTGGGTTGATTATATTATAGCAGTGCCTGCCTATGATAAAATAAGCATAATAGATACTTCCTCCGTCACAAATTACGTGGTGGTATTTTTGGACACAGAAGTTAAGAAAAAAAAAGACTTTTAAAATTTGTGGTTCGAAACAACTAATAATATTTGTTTGACCATAAATAATCTCATTAAAAATAACATGAGTAATTTAAAGTGAAATTATTTTTAAATAAAAAAGTATTACAATTTTTTGGACAGACCAAAAAAAGTAATGACATAAAATTGAGACGGATGGAGTAAAAAATCGTTAATTTCACACAAAGATCCTATGTACATAGGAAAGGGTATATAACTTGGTAGTTGCTATGCATTAAAAAAGAGCCTCGCAAGAATTTTACTAAATGGAAATTACTGTCTATTAAAAACTAGAGACCTCTCTTGGGATTAAAGGCGAATTTTGGATTTGAACTCTATGGGTTTAACTTTTAAAATTTCTAATATTAAACCTATTATATTTTGAAAGTTATAGATTCATATCTATTGGTTTTTGTAATTTTGGTGGATTTTTACCTAAAAATTTATGTTTTGCATCAAAAATACTGGGTTCAGTTGAACCCGGCACTCCTCCGTTGCACTCACCCCCGCTCAGCATTTATTATATATACGCTCTACAATTACTGTATAAGGGTGAAATCGGACCATAAGTCAGCCCGGTTCTCGATAAAATAAATCGCGTAAGGAACATGATGACAGAGAACCGGAATCGAGGTAAGGGACTCACCGAGTCAGACATCGGGGGCACAACGCCCGTCCTTGAGTATATCGAGGCCGTGACCCCAGATCGGTCCAAATCTAAAGAGACTTCAGAGAGCATTATTGGGCGATCGAACACGATTAACGGAAGGGCGTGATATCCGCGATCAACTGAGTATCACGGCGCAGATCTCGGCACGTACGGATGAAATTTCAGTGATCAGTTGAACGGAAGATATTTTACCTTTTATAGAATTATACTTAGGGTAAAACTCCCCTACTATATAAAGGGGAGTCGGTTATTCATTAAGTAGATTGTAACACGCATCCCAAAGCAATACACTATTATTTTCACTGTTATTCATAACTCTTTTTCTTGTTCATCAGTACTTGCCATTGTGAGCCTGCATCAAGGGTGAATATTTCACTAGGGCTGGAATCATTCTCCTCACGTGGTTTGGATTTACTATATCTTTATTTGTTTAATCTAACTCAATTTATCGTTTTGTATCAAATTACTCCGCGTATCCTTAAAAACTACTTACAAATTTAATTGTTATCCAATTTTGAGGGTAACCAGTTTGGCGCCCACCGTGGGGCTAAGGATAATATTGGCAGTTTGATATAAATTTCCGTTACGCACCCTATTTTACACTTGCTCTTTGAATTATTTTGAATTTCAGGTCAAAGTTCAAAATGTCGAATTCCCAATCTGCCACTCTAAACGTGGACGCTGAGTCTGGTCACCATGGCGAGAACAACAATATGGTACCAGTAACGAGATGCCCCCTATCAATTCCAACAGAATTCCGGCCGCGGCCCCAATCGACGCTAACTCACATGTCGCCATCAACGCAAATTTGCCTACGGATCCCGAAATAGCGTCCGCGGGGAAGTTTGATCGATAGCCCAAATTACACATGAAGTTAGAGGATACGGGATCAACTTGCGAGTGATCTTCGAAATTGTGCCTGCTCAACAGGCAACAATAGCTCAGCTGCAGAACCAAAGCCGTGTCCCCAGCAGGGTCGAGCTAGAAACGAACCGGTCATGGAAATGCCGAGTGATGCCGAGCTCGGGTCTAACCCCGATATTATAAAGATGCTCGAGGAATTGACAAAACGAGTAGAATCGGGGGAAAAGAAAATTGAAGCTAATGACAAAAAGGTGGAGACTTACAATTCCAGGGTTGATCAAATCCCAGGAGCACCACCAATATTGAAGGGCTTGGATTCCAAGAAGTTTGTTCAAAAGCCTTTTCCTCCAAGCGCAGCACTGAAGCCAATTCCGAAGAAGTTTCACATGCCTGAGATTCCTAAATACAACGGAACAACCGACCCAAATGAGCATATGACCTCCTACATATGCGCTATCAAATGGAATGAGTTGGAGGATGATGAGATCAAGTCCATCCTGCTGAAAAAACTCGAGGAAACTTTGTCAAAGAGAGATATGATATGGTATCACAACTTACCCCCTAATTCTATTGACTCGTTTGCTATACTTGCAGACTCCTTCGTGAAAGCACACATCGGGGCCATCAAGGTCGAGATCAGGAAGTCAGACCTTTTCAAAGTAAAACATAGAGATAAAAAGATGCTCAGGGAAATGGAACAAATAGACCTGCCCCCGGTAGCGAACGATTGGGCCGTTCAGGCCTTCACCCAAGGATTCAATACTCGAAGCTCGTTGGCTTCACAGCAGTTGAAGCAAAATCTGATACAATATCCGGCTGTAACTTGGGGCGACGTACATAACCAGTATCAATCAAAAATTAGGGTCGAAGATGATCAGCTTGGGGCCCTTTCGGGATCCATTTATCCCGTCAGAGCTATCGATAGATCCAAGAGAGACATCGATGGTGAACCAAGATCGAATAGGGATCGGTATCAACCATACAATGGAGACCGAAGAGGTAATAGGTCCAGGCGGAAACCCGTGGGAAATGAAAGAAGGAGTAACCGAGGTCAAAATAATCGGGGACTCATTAGCAAAAGTGTTTTCGACAGGCCCGTCGGGCCCAAGCAAGCGTCGAGGTTATCAGAGTACTACTTCAACGTCGATGATGCTGCCATCGTATCTGCCATTAGCCTCGACCTCTACAGTCTGATCCAGTCCAAAGGGAACCCAACCTAATGTGAAAATATCATGGCACTCACTCTCACAGGACGGCAGATTGCCGACAATTGAGAGAGGAAGTAGCTTGGTTATTCAACAATGGACATCTTTGAGAATTTCTGAGCGATTGAGCCAAAAATCATTTCAGGAACAGGGACTCTAGTAAGCAGATCAAGCAAGAGGAACCTCACCATGTCATCAACATGATCATCGGTGGGGTCGACTTCCCCTAGGGACCAATGTTAAAATGCACCAAAGTATCCATCACAAGGGAAAATCGGACTCGAGATTACGTGCCAGAAGAAACATTGTGTTTCAATGACGAGGACGCTGAAGGCATCATGCAGCCCCACAATGATGCACTGGTAACATCTGTACTCATAAATAAATTTTGAGTTAAGCGTGTGTTAATTAATCCAGGTAGCTCGGCCAATATCATCAGATCGAGGGTCGTGGAGCAACTAGGTCTACAAGACCAAATCGAGCCTGCAGTCCGAGTTCTAAATGGATTCAACATGTCATGCGAGACTACTAATGAAGAGATAATATTATCGATGAGTACCGCCGGAACTATTCAGGAAATAAAGTTCTACGTGATCGAAGGAGATATGAGGTACAATGCTCTGTTCGGGAGGCCGTGGATTCACAACATGAGGACAGTGTCGTTGACACTACAGCAAGTGTTGAAATTCCCAAGCTATGAGGGATTAAAACAATTTATGGAGAACAATCGGCCGCAAAGGAGATGTTCGCGGTCGATGAGGTGGCCTCGATACCCGCACTTTCAACACCAAAGGATCTAGGTTCGATCACCAAAGGAGAAACCAAATAGCAATTATCGATACCGGCTCCGCCCCAACCGGAGAAGCAGCGGATGGGTAAGGACGATGACTACGGAGTTCCCAGGTCTTTCATAACCCCCGATGATTCTGATGCCACCAAATTAACGGTCAAAAAATTGGAGCAAGTCATATTGATCGAGCATATGCCCGATTGTAAGGTATACCTGGGCACAGGATTAAGTCCCTAGCTCAGGAGAAAACTCATTAAATTCTTTATAGCTAACATAGATTGTTTCGCTTTGTCCTACCTTGACATGATATGGTTTCACCAGAGATAACTACTCATAAGCAAAGCCAGGACCCGAAGTTCCACCCGGTCAAACAGAAAAGGAGGTCCCAGTCCGAAGACAAGCATGCATTCATCAAAGACGAGGTATCTAAACTCCTTAAAATAGGATCCATCAGGGAGGTTAAGTACCCGAATTGGTTAGCAAACGTAGTGGTAGTCCCTAAAAAGGTGAATAAATTAAGAATGTGTGTAGATTACAAAGACTTGAATAAGGCATGCCCCAAGGACTTTTTCCCTCTGCCAAACATCGTCGCATGATTGATGCAACGACCGGCAACGAGATCATCAACTTTCTCGATGCCTACTCTGGGTACAACCAAATTCAGATGGATTCGACCGAACAGGAAAAAATGTCCCTCATCACTAAGTACGACACCTACTGCCATAACATAATGCCATTCGGACTAAAAAATGCTGGTGCCACTTACCAACGCCTAGTAAATCAAATGTTCGAAGAACAAATAGGAAAATCAATTGAGGTTTACATTGAAGATATGTTACTTAAGTCCCTGCGTGCAGAGTACTTGAAACATTTGCAAGAAACCTTCAACATGTTGAAGAAATACACTACGAAGCTAAACTCAGAGACATGCGCGTTCAGAGTCGAGTCCGAGAAATTTCTCGAGTTCATAATGTCTAACCAGGAAATCGAGATCAACCACGATAAAATCAAGAAATTACCGTGGTGGAAAATGTCAAGGCCGCCCAAAGGTTAACCAGGCGTATAGCCGCGTTAGGCCGATTCATTTCAAGGTCCTCCGACAAGAGCCATCGGTTCGTCTCGTTATTGAAGAAAAAGAATAATTTCTCGTGGACCTCGGAGTATCAACAAGCCTTGGAAGAACTCAAGAAGTACCTCGACTTTGCTCTGTACTCCGAAGGCAGATGAACAGTTGTACCTATACCTGGCGGTACCCAAGATAGCAGTAAGTAGAGTCCTAGTACGGGAAGAGGAGGGTACGCTATTTCCTATATACTATGTTAGCAAGACTCTAGGCTAGGCCAAATCTAGGTATCCTCACCTGGAAATATTGGCGCTCGCTTTGCTAAGCGCCTTTAGGAAGTTAAAATCATATTTTCAATGCCATCCCATATGTTTCGTGACTACTTACCCGTTGAGGAACATAATACATAAGCCCGAACTCTCGAGACATTTGCCAAATGGTCTGTGGAAATCAACGGGTACGATATCGGATATTGACCCCAAACCGCCATCAAATCTTAAATTTTGGCGGACTTTGTGGCCAACTTCACGCTGGCCCTAATTTCTTAGGTCGAGAAGGAGTTGTTATTAAACTCGAGGACGACCTCCAGAATTGGACCCTCTTTACGGATGGTGCCTCGAACAGAGGGGTCCGGGCTTAGCATTGTGTTGAAGCCACAGAGGGGTAATATAGTTAGACAATCTATTAGAACTGTAAAATTGACTAAAAAACAAGGCCGAGTATGAGGCCATGATTGCAGGTCTTGAAATGGCTAAAAGCCTGGGGCCAAAGTGATTGAAGTTAAGTGTGATTTCCTCCTCGTGGTGAAATTGGTCAATGGAACGTTCGAAGTCAAAGAAGAATGGATGCGAAGGTACCTAGATAAGCTACAGGTGACGTTACATCCAGGGTTTCACTAAAACAGGGGATACTCCGCGAAAGACTATTGAGTGACCTGTCGTGGACTTTGCAACATATACCTCGGGATCAAAACAGCGAAGCCGATACTCTTGCTAACTTAGGATCGTCGGTCGACGATGATGGATTCAACTCGGGAACGATCATATAACTCATGAAATTGATAGTGGAAGAAGGCCACGCCGAGATAAATTCGACAAGCTTAACCTGGGACTGGAGAAACAAATATATAAATTACATGAAGACCGGAAACTACCCTAAGATCCTAAAGAATCGAGAGCTCTGCATACAAAGGCAGTTCGATTCAGCTTGTCCGAAGACGATACTCTATTCAGGAGAACATTCGATGGCCCACTCGCCATAGGTCTAGGATTGGGAGATACCGATTATGTTTTGAGGGAAGTCTAAGAAGGCAACTACGGAAATCATTCGGGCACTGAATCGTTGGTTCAGAAGGTAATCAAAGCCGGCTACTACTGGATTGACATGCAAAAAGACGCAAAGGAGTTCGTGCGAAAATACGACGAATGTCATTGGCATGCTCCGATGATTCATCAGCCCAGGGAGTTGCTGCATTCTCTCTTGTCACCCAGGCTATTCATGAAATGGGGAATGGACATCGTCGGCCCCCTGCCATGGGCACCCAATAAGGCTCAATTTATATTATTTATGACTTACTATTTTTCTAAATGGGTAGAGCCCAGGCATTTAAGAAAGTTAGGGAGAAGGAAGTTATTGATTTCACTTGGGACCACAAAGTATGTCAGTTCGGAATACCGGCCGAGATCGTGTGTGACAATGGGAAGTAGTTCATCGGCTGCAAAGTGAGCAAGTTTTTTGAGGACCAAAAGATCAAAAGGATCCTATCAACACCCTATCACCCTTCTGGGAACAGGCAAGCGGAGTCCACAAAAAAAACCATACTCTAAAACCTCAAAAAGAGGTTGACCAACGCCAAAGAAAAATGTAAGGAAATTTTGCCCGAAGTCCTATGGAAATATCGTACGACCTCAAAATCCAGCACTGGGGCCACCCTTTTCTCGTTGGTCAACGGTGCAGAAGTTCTAATACCGGTCGAATTAGGAGAACTGAGTCTCAGGTTCCGATATGCGATCGAAGGGTCAAACGACGAGGCCATGAGTACGAGCCTGGAACTGTTAGAAGAGAGGCGTGAGGCCGCCTTCATCTAGTTGGCCGCCCAAAAATAACGGATCAAGTGGTATTACAATTGAAGAACCAACCTCCGATATTTCAATGTCAGGGACTTGGTGTTGAGGAATGTAACACTAAATACCCAGAATCTGAACAAAGGGAAGCTGGGACCGAATTGGGAAGGTCCATATCGAATTATCAAGATCACCGGAAAAGGATCATACAAACTCGAAGCGATGAACGGTGAGCGACTATCGAACAAGCAGAACGTAACCCACTTGAAATGATACTACTGCTAAGATATGACCCCATTCATTTCTTTTCTTTACATACATTACGGGTTGGACTAACACTTGCAGGTAATAGTCTAGGAATGATGCAACTTTTAGGCCTGAAAGCACGCGTCGCACTCTTTTTCCCTTGAATCGGTTTTGTCCCAAATGGGTTTTCCGGCAAGGTTTTTAACTAGGCAACAGTGGATCGTGCTAACTTAGAATTGAATACCGGCTATGGATTGGATTCAAGGATCGTATCGACAGTATCACCCTTGGATAATGATTTTAGCAAGTAAATAAACTTTGTGCTCGAATAATCTGGGATCGGTGGATAGGATTTATTGTAAGGGCCAGATGATCAAATGAATTGTGCTCACATAGACCATTCAAGCCATAGCACGAAGCTTGTACACATCTGCAACCTTGTATGTTGCGCACATAAATGAAAGAAAGTTTCTACCTTGCAGATAAATATTTTGTCTCTTAAAAATTACTACATTTTTATCCCTTAAAGACATCGAGCCCAACAGCCACCCCTAGCCAGATCCAAGAGATCACCCTCACTCAGGACTGTCGTCCAAGCCAAGCTCGGACAGCTCGGGCTATCGAAGCCCGGGGGCACAAAATCTATTAGGCGGTGCCCGAACTTTAAAGGCTACGGCCATTCCCATTCGGAGACTGTTGTCTTGGGCAAGGCCGGATGGCTCGGGTATTGAAGCCTGGGGTAATAAGCCCATTGGGCAACACCCGAACTTAATAGGCTACGGCCATTCTAGAATGGCTCGGAGACATCCAAGATCGTAACCAAAACATAAGACCTTTAAAATTTCTAAACCGGTTCGAAGGCTACCCTCGTCAAAATTATAGCCTAAAAAATTCTAAGTGAGCACTACGGGGAAAGCATCCTATCATGCCAACCCCCTGCAAGTCTTAACCAAAATTACATCGAAAATAATCTTGTTCGAACCTCCGAACAAGACCTTATTATTGCATACTAAGGCATTCGAGATCTTTGCAATCGTAAAAAAAAAAAGCAAAAAGGAACAAACTTGAAAATTGTCGAAGGAAAAAAAGATCCTTGTATATATACATAAATCTTTACAAAAGGCCAACTAGCCTCAACAAAAAATACAAAAGTACAAAAAAGAAGAAAAAGTTACAAGGCACCTAAGAAGCCTGATCTTTGCTGGAGCCTGCCTCATCACTGGGCCATCGGGGTCTTCCTCGTCCTCGGATCCGCTCGAACCCTTGGAGTCTTCCTCTTCCTCGGGGTATGCTAACTTCTTGGCATGGACCTCGTGCCTCTTAGCATTTTCGATCTCGGCCGATAAATCAAAGCCCAGGGCATGAACTTCCTCGAGAGCCTCCCTTCGGGATTGCCACTTCACATATTCGACAATAGCTTTCAGGCGGTCTGGGCCACCATATCTTCAGCATCGACCCTGGTTAATTTCTGCCACTGACTTGGCTGCTTCAAGCTCCTTGGCAAGGGTATCCCGTGCGGCAACGGCCTAGCCCAGTTGAGACTGGAGGTCTTTGATTTTTTGGGACCGGGCCTCAGCTTTCTCCCTTAACTCTTGAAGTTGGGACTCAGCCAAGGCCAACTGCTCCCGGGCAGTCTCCTTTTCTGAAGCCAATCAGTCCATTTTCCTTTCCACTCTTCAGCCATGGCCTTGACCTCGTCCATCTTGGCCCGAAGCTAGTCGACCCGATCAACCTTCTACTGGACCTGCGGATTCTGACCGTTATCCACGTGTCTAGCTCGTCTTCACTAACTTCAAAGATTTTTACCTGTTCCACCAGGTCGGCGTGCTCTTTTTGAGCCACGTCCAACTCGGCTCGAAGGCTCTTGACTTCTACTTCACGTTGCTCGCTGAGAAGCTTATACATGTCTCTCTTCTCAGCAAGCACTTTGACTTAGGCCTCAAGCTGGCTTAGCTCATCCCGGTACCGGAGGAAGGTTTCATGGTAGAGCACCAAGGCCTACAAATAGGAAGAGATATTAGAATCATCAAGAACTAAAGTTGAAAAATAAAAAAGTTTGATAACACCTCACCTGGTTCAATGCATGTTGTGGTTTGTTGAACAAGCATGGTGCATCCATCTCATTCATTTTTGCCTAGTCTTCTTTAGTTACCAGGTACCGGAGGTAGCTAGTCACCCTGATAGGGGCGAAAAGAATCCGGGCATCCTCCGGGATGGTGATAACCACTGATTGCTTCCGGTCGGGATCTGTGCTCGGAGCGGGGAACCGATTGATCAACTTCGGGCTTGAGTTTGAACCACCGACCTCCGAGGATGGACTTTTCCGCGGCACCTCTACGTCGCCCAACCCGGTAAAGTCCTCCAGGGCGGATGAGTCTACACCATCAAAGAAGCATCGAAGGGGATCATCTGCTCCATGAACCCCTTCATTGGATCGCTCCTTCATTGCTCAGCCTTCATCGAACATAGACTCTGTGAACTAGGGCGATCCCGAAATATCTATAACACCGGGCGGAGTGAAACTGGCTTCTCGAGAAATCTCGATCCTCACTTCGGCACCAGCCTCACAAACTTGAGGGGGATTAGCCTCCATCGTTTTCCCCTCGACTGCAATCTGTTCCTGGTAGAAAAACGGCTCGTAGGCCACAAAAAGCTCGTCCTCCTCAGTCTCGTCCTTGAGATGGTAGAGCGAATCTGAGTCAGGCCACTTGGGAGTTGGAGCTTTCTTTTGACTAACGAACCAACCTTCTCCTTGGTTTCCTTTTCTCCGAGCTCGGGGAACTCGGGGCCTTCTTCCTTTTCTTTTCTCCTGCTGAGGCTTCGGGCTGCCCCAAAGCAGAAGAATCAGTAGACAAGTCCTCGTCCCCAACCGGAGGCCTATGCTCGACCGTCTTAAGCAAACCTGCAAAAAGGAAATAAAAGAAATAAGAATGTGATGCTAGAAGAAGAAGCCTAACTCGACTTATTCAAGAAAGACATCTTAGCATGGGAACAGGCCTCCCAACGGCTCTTCGAGAGTTTGCGCCACGAGCGTTTGGAGTAGGGCATATGTGAAATAATGCCTTCGATCCACTCCTTTAACCGAGGGATAACATTTGGGACTCGAGCAACAGCTCCACCATCATGAATACAAATTAGGAAAAGAGAAATGAACACGAAATCAACATTCAAAGTAAAATTGTACTTACGTGATGCATCCCACTTCTCAGGGAATGGCCTAGATTCGGTCCGAATTAAGTCCGAAGTCCTCACCCGGATAAAGCGTCCCTGCCAGCCTCTATCCCGATCTTCATCGATGCTTGAGAATGGGGCTTTACTATCCCGGCGCACGAGCTTTATCAGCCCCCCTCGGAAGATTTGGGGACTACACAAACGGAGTATATGATCCACGATGAGCCGACAAGAGTCGATCTTGTTCACGAAAAATCGAAGGAGGATTACAATCCTCCACAACGATGGGTGGATATGACCGAGGCTTTCCTCGTACCTCTTACAGAGGTCTATAATGACAGGGTCTATCGTGTCCAGTGTAAAGGGGAAAGTGTAAACACTTTGGTATCCCTCAACATGGGTAGTAACGGCCTCTTCGGAGTCAGGGACCACTATGTCCTTGTCGGCCTAGTTGTAGTCCTTTCGGACCGCGGGGAGGTCATCTTCGGTGATTGAGCAAATGTATCTTGATGCCTCCTCCCACCGACCCTGCATTGAAGAAGGCTTCTCAACCTTGAAGTCGTCAACAACCGAACAACCCCTGGGAATGAACATATTCAAAAGAGGTTTGGGAGCCGCTTCATCAGCAGTAACGTTTGTACTGGACCTCCCGAGGTCGACCACATAGGGAGCGGTTTCATTAGTTTCGGCAGTCGGTTGGGAAATAGAAGCGGCCTTTTGGGGAACAAATTTGGAGGTTTTGGCCATTGTTATCTGCAAAAACTTGAAAAAGATAGAGAAAGGCAGAAAGTTGAAGGCTCAGATGTGTTGGCTTGAGTAGAGGATGAATAAGAATTTTGCAATGTACTGAGAAGTCTTGAGTAACGAAGCTAAGAATATTGAGGGATAAAAGAAGATTGTAATATCTTAAAGGATCGAGGGTAGATGCTTGGACGTAAAATGGAAAATGAATGAAGGAGGGGACATTTATAGGGTTTCCCCGATGTTTCGCATCCAGGGGCAGCCAACCGACGGCTGACACGCATTTGAGGTCATTATAACGCGACTAACGGGACGTTTCGGTCTCTTTCCCATTTTGTGTCGCAGCATGTTGAAGAAGAGATCGAAATACTCATGTCGTTCCTCGTCATTTCCGTAAAACTTACTCTTCGAGAAACGAGTGGACTACCTATATACAGGTGAAACCAGACCCATAAGTCGGCTCGGTTCCCGATAAACTAAATCGAGTAAGGACCGCGATGATAGGGAACCGGCCCCTTTCTGCCTTTCTTGCTTGGTTCGTCTTTCATCTCAATGTCATCGAGGTAAGGGGCTCACCGAGTTAGACATCGGGGGCACGATGCTCGCCCTCGAGTTTATCGAGGTCGTGACCCCAGATCGATCCAAATCGCTAGAGAATTCATAGAGCATTATTGGGCGATCGAACACGATTAACGGAAAGCCATGATATCCGCGATCAACTGGGTATCACGGGACAGATCTCGGCACGTACCAACGAGAATTCAATGATCAGTTAAACGGTAGATTTTTTTTATCTTTTATAGAATTGTAGTTAGGGTAAAACTCCCCTACTATATAAAGGGGAGTCTGATTATTCATTAAGTAGATTGTAACATGCATCCCAAAGCAATACACTATTATTTTCACTGTTACTCATAGCTCTTTTTCTTGTTCATAAGTACTGGCCATTATTAGCCGGAATTGAGGTTGAATCTTTCACTAGGGCTGGAATCATTCTCCTCACGTGGTTTAAATTTTATATCTTTATTTGTTCAATCTAACTCAAGTTATCGTTTTGTATCAAATTAATCCACGTATCCTCAAAACAACTTATAAATTTAATTGTTATCCTGCTCGTATTTGATGTTTATATCATATCAAATTAATTTTATTATGATTAAATAATAAACAATATGTGAATTTTTATTATTTAACTTCAATTTAGTGATAAATATATTGAGGACACATATTATATGTATTCTTAAAATTAGTCAAAAATAACCGTGGAGGGTGTTCACGAGTTCTCCTTCCACATTTTGTCCTCTTGCATTCACCTTTATTTTTATCCTTTTCTGTACCATTTTTTCCCTTTGTGTAGACTTGTCATCTTCTTCGTTAATTAAGTTGCTGCCATTGCATCAGACAACAAGGTAAATTAAAAAATAAATGTTAACTTATATGTACTGTCAGTCCTTTAAACCTATTATACAAAGAAATTTGTCTTATTTTATATATTATTAATCTCGTTTTTATGGATAATTACTACTGTAATTATCTTTGAGTTTAACTAATATACACACTGATAGTAATAAAGAAATATTGCATTATCAGATCATTTGAAAAATATACAAGTAGCTTTCCGTAACAAACATGGATTGGTGACGAAAAATAAAAACATGACCTGTTACAACAGATAAAAATAACGTGATTGTGTATATTAGTTAAACTCATTATATTTTGAATTTAAGTGTATATACATTGAAAATATTAAGTTTTCTTAAAACCACTAGTGAATTTGAATCTATGATATCATGTTAGTTACCATATATAGTTACCAAACTACTAATTAATATTTATCAAGAGATTTATCTATAATTACCTAATAAATAATTAGATTGTGTAAATATAGTTTATACCGTCACAGTGTAAAACTTAAACTCTTAATTATCTTTTAAATAATATGATACCGTAAAAATTTTATTTATGCCGTTAGTATATAGAAGTTAAAAACTCTGTAATTAAGAAGGTTTATGCCGTACATTCTAAGGTTCTATGCCTGTCAAAGTCTGCTCCTCACGTTTTTAGGGATGCTAACCCCTTTAATTCAATTTCTTCTTCCTCTTCTCTGGCATATATTACATTGAATACTAGTGAATGAGCCATATAAAGGCCCACTGATTTTAGCCAAGAAAAAGGACTGTTTCTCTCTGTGTGCTTTTGTGTGTGTGTATGTGAAGTGAAAAAGAAGTTTCAAATGGACCTAATTCAGGGTTCTTTTACTAATGCTGCTCAGATTCTCTAAACCCAATTTGTACTGTAAGTCCATTTATTATAGGAGAACTACCCATAGGCCATTAAACAGCAGTAGCAGCAGCAGCTTGGTACATTACTCTTCGTTAACCCACTATCTCGTTCTTTATCAATTTGCTATGTTGCTCGAACTCTTTAAGTCATTAAGCAGCAGTAGCAGCAGCAGCTTGGTATATTACTCTTCGTTGGCCTACTATTTCGTTCTTTAGCAATTTGCTATGTTGCTCGGACTCTTTAAAAATATCGGTAAATGCATATTGGATCATTCAAAAGTAATGAATTTTTGGTTGATCCGATACGGATCTGACGGCCTTTTTGGATAGTCCGGACAATATAGTCAATTTATCATCTTCCTTGCTAAGGCATGTCACATTATATTGTAGTGGCCAAGTTAAAATTCATTAAAAGGATTTAAAAAATAATAATATTAAATGTTACTACTAGGATTTTGAACGTCTGATCAAAAGTATTTTTTTAACCTCCTTCGCGCTATACTAGAATATTCTCTTATGTTAAAGGAATTCAACAGTTTATACCTATATTGCACGGACTCTCGAAAATACTGTCGCACTTGTGTCAGATCCTCCAAATACACACTATATTTGAATGATCCAACTTGCACCCTGCGATAATTTCGGAGAGTCCGAGCAATATAGGTTTATACTTCCTGGATTCCAATATATAGCATGCTTTCTTTTTTATAGTTTGCATCAAAAAGAATTTCAATTTACTCTTAATGAGACTATGACTTATTTTAAATTACAAATTTCAATTTTTTCTTTTTTATTAAATATTGTACTCAATCAAATCCTGTCATATAAATTGAAATAAAAGGAGTAAATAACCAAAAAAAGGATCCTTTCTATTTGATTAGCACAGAAAAAGAGATTTACAAACACATTGTCGTTTCTTATGATGTTTTCTGGATTCCATCTTGATCTTAGATAATAAATAGAGAGAGACTCAAATTAAAGGCTGTAGAAAAAACTAAGTAATGCATACTAAGTAGTAGTACTAGGGGGAAGAAAGAGGTTAATTTGTCAGAAGATGAGAAGAGAGGCGTGAGAGTAGCTCAAGGCAGCTTGTCTGATTTTTTGGCCTTTAGGGGACCATACATTTCCCTTAGATTGTGACCTTTGATAAAAATCCTAACTTACACTCCTAATTAACTTTATAGCGATAATGTTACACAAATGAATCACTAAGAGTAACTACACATAATTGCCTATAATTAATAGATTTATACATTAATCTGAAAAATAAGGCAAATAATATGGTATAACAAATTATATTACATCAATAGTATAAAGTTATTTATGTTGTCGATGTACAAGTTAAATCGAACTTCTTTTACTATTTGAAAATCTTAATAATCTAGTTGGTTAACTACCCAAATTCTCATCTCGTTAGTTCGAGTTTGATTTCCTACCTTGTAATTTTCTCTCTATTACTCCCAATATATAATAGTACTCCTTTCGGTCTTTTTTTGTTGTCATGGTTACTAAAAATAATTGATTAAAAAAATTTGTCATTTTAGAAATTTAAATTTTCTCATAAATGTTGTGAGAGATTAATATAGTAAAAGCAAGAGTAGTAATAAATTGAGATCAAAGAATAAATAAAGATAAGTTAATCAAATTATTTTCTTAATTAATTTTTGTATGGAGCGTGCGAAAACCAAGCATAACAAGTAAAAGGGAGTAAATAAATAAAAAACTTCTTTTACCATTTCACTAAATGAAGTGAACTTTATTAGTACTTCACAAGGATTAAGTGATCTAAAATTAAGACTATAGTTAGTGCACACATTTTATATATGGTTCTTTAAATATATCACTAATTGGAGTGTCCTTTAACACTAATAAAAACAACAATTAATTAGTGCACATTAGATATCTATCTACCCCACTCCACCCCACCCCACC
>MCJB01012849.1:0-37557 GCA_002018475.1 Nicotiana obtusifolia | reverse complement strand
CACCCCACCCCACCCTACCCCCAAAAACATCCAAACCTAAAGAGGAAGTCCTATTTATGAGTTGCTCCCAAAAGTGAAGCATAGAACTTCACACCTTCTTACCCTCCCAATCCATCTCTTTCACATATTGACACTATGCTAAGACTGACTGCTAAGTGTAGTAAACTCTCCCTACAGCATCTTCTTCTCATCTTTCACTTTGTTTCTTCAAGACAAACCTAGAAAGTTTGCAAACTTTTTCAAAAGGACAAACCCTAATTAACCCTTTTTATTAAGGTGGTCCAAGTTTTGAGTAGTACTGGTCCAGTACTAAACAAAGAAAGAGTAGTGTCAATATATTAAGGGGTTAAGAATTTGGTGTTTTCTTGGATCTTTGCCTTGTTTAGAAGGAAAAAAGAAGAGTCCAAAAATATGGACTGGAATGGGAATCTTAGACCCTTTGTTTCTCGACCTGCTCCTCCTGATAATTCTTTCAATTTCCTCTACAGCTACAATTATGACCAATATCCAGGTAAAGATATAAGAAAAAAAAGTCTTGTAATTTATTTTTCTAGTCTTTTTTCACTTTTTCTTGAGTCGGGGTCTATTGGAAATAACCTCTCTTCCTTCGCCAGGTAGAGGTAAGGTCTGCGTATACATTACTCTCTCCAGACCCCATTTGTGGTATTATACTGGGTTTGTTAGTCTTCATTGATGTTTATTGCGTTTTACGTGATTTCCACATTTATTCTAATCATTTTTCAGTCCCATTTCTTAATATATAGTTTTTTTTTCTTCATGATTTGATCTTGAAGCATGTTATCTTAATATAGATAATTGCCATCTTATTGCGGTCTTTTAAGGAATTTCATTTTGGGCCTAGCCCCTAGATAAAGAAGTATTCAAAGAATAGATGAGTGAGCTAAAAAAAAATTTAAAAACTTGAATCTACACTAAGTTTAAAATGGCAATATTATGATTTTCTTTTTCCATTGATGCCTTTAATAATTGCTGACTTTTCTCATTTTCCTAAAGAAGTAAAAAAAAAACAAGTGTTAGTTACAAAGTTTGTCAGCCTGATCATTGTCCATTTTATTTCACAACCGTTTATCTACATGCTTCCTTGAGCCGAAGTGTATGCCGAAAATAATCTTTCTATCTTTACAAAGTATGGATAAGGTTCATGTATATATTACCTTATCCAAACCCCACTTATAAGAAAACACCGGATATGATGTTGTTGTTATTACATATATATATATATATATATATATATATATATATATTTACATGCTAATATAATCTTTGGTGTTTTCTTCTTCTTCTTTTGTTATTAAAGGAATGGAAATGAAGCATGCAATGGAAACACCACATAGTGGAGTGCTCCCAACAATGGACAAGTTGAACAACAACTTTGCAATGAATCAGTTGGATAAGAAGAAAAGATTGACAAGTGATCAGTTAGAGTCACTTGAAAACAGTTTTCAAGAAGAGATAAAACTTGACCCTGAAAGGAAAATGAAACTAGCTAAAGAACTTGGGTTGCAGCCTCGTCAAATTGCTGTTTGGTTTCAAAATAGGAGAGCTAGATGGAAATCTAAGCAGCTCGAACGCCTCTATGATTCTCTTAAACAAGACTATGATTTAGTTTCTAGGGAAAAACAGAAGCTTCAAAATGAGGTCAGTTTTGAGAAATTCTCTCTTCACTTTCTTGCATCCATGCAATTCATGCAAAACTTAAAACCTTTTTTATGTTCTTTGTGTTATCTGATGAATTCTGTGATTGTGTATCTAAACGTTTAAAGAAAGAGCAGATTAGTTACGTGTTCTTTTATGTTTTTTCTTGGGCCGAGTACACAGATTCTTTATGGCAATGGGATGACAGTGAAATTTCAATTCATGACTTCTGCTTTGGTGTCATAATAAACGTGCGTTTATCTCATCTATAAGATTTAAGTTGTGAAAGTGAACTTATATTAATTAAGTACTTAATTATGTCTTATAACACTTCTTATGTCTCATTCTTTGAAAATGATTTTCCTACGTGATTCACCCTAACCCTATACTTTGGTGTTTCTTTGTTATCTTAATCCACATCTAGTTTATGTAGTCACCTTAAATAACTTTCCTCTGATAATGGAATAAAAGATAGTAACGGAAAACACCGGTTGTTTAAAATATTCAAACTTCACACAAATTAGCAATCGGATTTACTATTTATTATTTTTAGTTAGTATATATATATATATGTTTGTATGTATGTATATATATATATATGTATTAATTATATATCTGCATGCTATTTTTAATTTAAGCTATTGAGTGAATAGCTATTCAATATTTTATTCAATCTTTAAAATATTCTAGATAGCTAGAAAGAAATACTAAAAAAAATCGGGGTTTTAGAATAGCCATGTCTAATGATAAGATAGTCCTAATTTGACAAAGGCTTCATTATGTATCTCATTAAGGGTGGCAAGTAGGATTGTCCGGACCCGCACGCTAAGTGGGTAAGTGGCTTGGGACCGATAGGACCGTTAGAGATGGGCTTGGGACCGATAGGACCGTTAGAGATGGGCTTGGGCCGATCTGGTGGGCCGGTTCTTGCCTAGGAATCGTTAGGACCAGGCCTGTTTGGTCCGTAAAGGGACCGGGACCGGGTCGATCCCTTAGCGGGCCAAACAGCCCCAACGGATTTTTTTTTTTTAAAAAAAATAGCCGTTTTGGCTATTTAAAAAAAAGAGTTGTTGGGCTTTAAAAAATAAACGTTGTCTATTTAAAAAATAGCCATTTAACCCTCCCCCCTCCCCCCTCAACTTAGTTTTAACCCCAGACTTTTTATAATTATATTTTTTTCCTATTTTCAACTATAAACACCCCTCATTCTTTCATTTTCTTACAAAATCAATATCAATCTATTACAATCTCTCTCTAATATCAATGATGGTATTAGCACCTTGTTGTGCTCATTCCATAAGGGGGGGAGGGGGGGGGAGGGAGGAAGAAGACTAAGAAAGATATTGCCATATTTTTTATTGTTGTAGTAAAATTAAAAGGCACTGCTTTGAATATTTTTTTACAATATTTTTGTCTTTAAATTTGAACTAAAAATTAGGTCACAATTCTATAATAAATTTACATGGCATTACCTTAGATATTTTTTTAACATCTTTTTGTCTCTAATTTATATTTAATTTTTTTTTTAAATCTTAACTTAGCCGTTGGGCCCACCTAGCACGCGAGCCCGGCCCGTTTAGTCTGGGACCATGAGTCCGTGGGCCCGATCCGGTTCCTAAAAAAGACCGTTTAGCCCGGGAGCTTTAAGCTTGTTTATTTAAGGACCGGGATCGGCCCGGAACCGTGATCCACAAGACCGGCCCACTTGGCCCGTTTAGGTCCGGACCGGTCCACTTGCCACCCTTATATCTCGTGCAGCTTCGAAGTTCAAATATGACACTAGAATCCTTGTATTTTTAGGAAAATAACCTGTTTTTATAAAACATAGAATAATAGTTGCTATTTTGAGAAAACCAACTATTTTAGAATAAGATTTGGAGCCGTAACTACTGAGACAACTTTACCTCCAGTTGTCCCTATCATTTTAAAGCAAGGTCGGCTTAATTAAATGAGAATAAATAAATTTAAGTCTCCTTATACCCTGTGTAATAAAATTGAAATTGACCCTTCATACAATACTGTCCCTCTTTTCCCTTGCTTTTATTTTTGAGTTTTCCTTTGAATTTAATTATCCTCTCTCATGCAGTTAGTTTCGTCCTCATGTCTGTTTTACATTAACGCATAGAGCTAAAGTTAACAGGTAGTCGAGCGTTTTTCTTTTCCTACAAGTTATTGTATCTATATTATTCGTGTATTTTTTTTTCCTTAGATTTCTACAATTACCGATTGTTTCTCGTGCCTCTATTATCTTATTATCGATCTTGTTGTTGTCCTTGCTTCTTTTTATGGCTTCTCCACTGCTTTATTTCTTTACATTACTGCTGTGATTATGCTTGTCTTGAGCTGATGTTAGCCTCTTTATCTTTACAAGATAGGAACAAAGTCTGCATATATACTATCCTTTCCAAACCCCACCTCTAAGAATACACTGAGTATATTGTTGTTGTATCGCATAGAGTTAAACTCTTGTTTTTCTGATAGGTGTTAGCATTAAGAGCAATTTTGAAGGAACAAGCCACAAAGAAACAAGTGAATTCCACAGTATACACTGAAATATCAGGTGAAGAGACAGTGGAAAGCACATCAATGCCAAGTTCAAACAAGACAAGAGGAATTAGTACAAGTAACCATCAGAATAATAATATGGCTGAATGCAGTTATGTTTTCAACGTTAATAATGTAGAAGGGTTTAATCCTGTAATGCCACCATATTGGGTTTAATAGCACTAATAATTAGTGTTCCTTTTTCCAGGCACTAACTATGTTTAATTAGAAGATAGTGAGTAAGGGTAGCTAGTTGGTTGGTATTTGTTCTTTAGTAGAGTTAAGTTGATAAGTTGATGCCATAATTAAGATTAGTTCTTTAGTAGTAAGTGGTTCTTTTGATTAGGACCAGACTCTTGTCAGCATTAGTGTAATTGTAAGGTAGTATGTACTAATATTTGTTGTATTAACATTAATGTCACTATTTATATTACTTTACACTTTTTATCATGCGTCTCAAGGGCCTCAATTGTCACCATCCAAAATCTACTATAGGCTGTGATGACGCCTAGCGTTGCCGCCAGACAAGCCAACGATGATTAATCAACTTAGTTACTCATTTTAGTATTTTTGAAATCATAAATACCATTAAAAAATAAAGCAAAAGTCTGATACTCGTAAAACACCTGTGATTTTATTTTTCAATTTCCGTATAAAATATAAATTAAAAGGTAAAATGAAGATAGTTATGTGAACTACTTTAATGAACATCCAGTAGGAACTCCCAAAATCCGGTGTCACAAGTGCATGAGCATCTACTGAGAAATATAATAAAATACAACATGTGTCTGGAATACAAGTTAGACAGGAAAAAGTAAGTAACTCATATGGAGACTCTGTATGCTGCGGATCGTAACATGGGATGCAGCTCACCATAAAGTTCCCGCAATAGTCGTGCCTCTGCGCCTAAAAGATCACCAGAAATATATATACCTGCACATAAGTGCAGAAGTATAGCATGAGTACGTAAATCAACGCGTACCCAGCAAGTATCTAGCCTAACCCCAGAGAAGTAGTGACGAGGGGTTGACATCGACACTTACTAGTGGTCCAATATATCAAGTTGCAATAGAAAGTAAACAAGTATGAGACATGATAAATAAACAGTGTAAGCAGATATAGGTACGTGATATGGTCCTCCTCTGAACAGTAAATACAAGCTCTCAGTTATCGGTCACCTACTCAATCGAAGTATATATATGGTCCCCACCAGATAGATCGTCACAACTCAAATCATGAAAACTCACGAATACGATGGCTTATTGTCAATTATTACGCAAGACGCCCTCGAGGCGAATGGCTCGATCCCATACAAGTGTTTCATAAAGCTGTCGGGCGAACGGCCCGATCCCATATGAGTATTTATAGAAATGCCTAGGCGAACGACCTGATCCTATAATAATGTGTACACTGTCGAGGGTTGAAGGATACGAACCATAGATGCATCTATTATACTGCCGAGATGATAGGCCTGCACGCATAAAAGTAATGTTATCATATTGCCGAGGCGAAGGGCCCCATCCCATAAGACTATGATACTGCCGAGGCGAATGGCCATCCCATAAGAATATGATACTTTAACGGATCCTTGACCCCACTCACGAATATACATGTGAGTTATGAAATTTAAAGAAGCTATTCGGTGAAAACGCACAATGCGAGAGACATTTGTAAAGGAAGCACAATTATTCCGCGGCTAATCAAGTAGCTCCTCAAATCTCTACAATAGCGAGTCTATCACTCTACGCAAGCCTAGTCTTAGTTCGCAAAGCGAAATAAAAGAATTATAGAGGCAAGGATAACTCAAATGGTACAATTAAAGCATAGCGTGAACCTAAGTCTACTCGGACATAATCAGAAATTCTAGCATATGCACGGACACTCGTCCCCTCATACATGCGCAGCTCCCACAACATGTAGCATACAACAAGAACAATACCTACAGGGTAATCCCCCCTCCTCCCCTCACAGGGTTAGATAGGAGACTTACCTTACTCTGAAGTTCCATAACCGGCTCCAACGCCTCTCTGGCTCGTCAAACCAATGCGCATCGGTTCGAAACTAGTCAAATAATGTGCAAACCAATAAAAATATACTCTAATACTCATAATTAATCAATTTATAACAATCCACAACTCCGCTCAAAAAGTCAAAAAATCATCTCTCCGGCCCACATGCCCCGATTTCGAAAATTTTCGAAGATAAACTTTACCTATAATATTACGGACTCAAATATATGATTATTCCTAATTCCATTTCTAAAATCGTGGTCAAAACCCAAAATCATCAGTTCTAGGTTTTTCTCTTAAAATCTCACAATTTTCATAAATTTTCATATTTAAATCTACATATAATGAATTACTTACCTTTCCATAGATGAAAAAAATCTCCCCTTGAAGCTCTCCAAAAATCACTCAAACCAAGTGAAAATGAAAGAAAATGGGCCAAATCCCACTTTAAAAAAAATCTGCCCTGGCCTGACCTTCATCACGTTCGCGATGCCCAGCTGACCTGCCCTTCGCGTTCGCGTTCCACACCTCGCATTTGCGATGGCCTTCTGCCACACAGCCATCCCATCCTTCTTCGCATTCGCGGAGAAGCCTACGCGTTCGCGAAGTAGGGCTAGGTCCTTCTCCGTGTTCGCGAAGAGCAAAATCAGGGGGCCTTCATCAGCCTTCTTCGCGATCGAGGGACTACCTTCGCGATCACGAAGCACACCAGCAATACCAAAACAGCCAAACTTAGTCCGGAACAACCTAGAGGCCCCCGGCACCCTGTCCAAGTCCCAATACCTGACACGAACCTGTTTGATGCCTCAAATCACACCAAACAACATTCAAACTACGAATCGACGACCTAAATCCTTCTTTTAACCTTCAACATTCCAACTTCGATGAATGCATCCGATTCATACTTAAACATTCCGGAATAACGCCATACTTTATGCACAAGTCACATATCACGATACGAACCTACTCCAAGGCTCGAAACTCCAAACGGACACCGATAACATAAAAATTAACTTCAAATCAAACTTAAGAAATCCGTAAACTTTCAAAATGCCAACCTTCCATAATTAGCGCCAAAATACTCCTGGGCGACCCGATACCCAACCCGAACATATGCCTAAGTTCGAAATCATCATACGAACCTATTGGAACCTTCAAATCCCAATTCTGAGGTCGTTTACCCAAAAGTCAAATACTTGGTCAACTCTTCCAACTTAAAGCTTCCGAATTGAGAATTTTCCTCCCGAAACGACTCCGATCTTCCAAAATTCAATTCCGACCATATGTACAAGTCATAAAACATGAAGTGAAGCTACTCAAGGCCTCAAACCACCGAATAACGTGCTAGAGCTCAAAACGATCGGTCGAGTCTTTATATTCTTCCCCCTTAAACATATGTCTGTCCTCGAACGTGCCTAGAGTTGCTCCGGAGTTGCCCCAAAATCACTGTTCAACACCTTGTGCACCTACCCGTGCCACCACAAGCCAGGTGAGCACATTAGCTCGCGCTAGAGTGAAGATCCTCCTTTTTATTTTAGCCAACAAGCCTTAGGACCAATTTCCAACTTCTGAATTTCTCTATAAGACCTTATTCTAACGTAAAATCACCGTACCAATCTCCACACGCTGAACCCACACATGATCATGCACCCATGCTGACATCACACAATGCACCGCATAACTTATTTGCCCATGGAAAACTCCTCCAAGCACAACTGTTGCAAATTCACTGACCCGATTCCCGTAGCATACCTCATGACACACATAAGCCCGGTCTTAACCCTCACAATACTACAATGAAGAAGGAGATGCGCTGGAACTCATAACCACCCGTTAAATCAATAACTCTCGGAGTTCTCCGCTTGACAAGAACCGTTACCTCATTCTAAAATGATGACATCCTCTCTTTAATATACCTTACATAGATCCGAACACACCAACTTCTGGTCCAAATAATCTTGTCTTACCCAGTACAAATTGCTTACACAATAAGCCACCTCAAACACTGACCAAGATCTCATATGACGCCATTAATGCGCCAACAAGCTACAACCCGAATATGACATATAAGGGAGAACGAACTCTGGGAAAAAACCATCCAGCCCGCGTAATGAATAAAATAACCGAATAGATGTGATGAACCTTTCTCTGAGAATGAGAAGCAAAATGCACAAAAATAGCTATAGGGAACCGTACTCAACATCTCACTATTGCGGGATGCAACCCGATCTACACATGATATCGTTGCGGCGTGAAACCCGATCCAAACATCATATCCGTGGCGGCGTGCCACCCGATCCACACATAACAATAAATAAGGAAATACCCAGCAAGCCATAATGTTTATACCTACAAAATACCCAAATACCGGCCACAAGCACGCCAAGTGCAAGAATACAACCATGGGAAGACGGGTAGCGCCATGCACTATAAAACTTGAGCTCAACTACGGTGCAATAATGATAAGCTACACAGGACCACAACACGTGCGAATAATCAATCTGTCTCACAATCACATGGCATAATTAAATATTACAGAAACTATTTGACGACAGGAATAACACCCAACACTCGAAGACTCCTCCATAAGCAGTACTATGCTAAATAAACACATCTAATCTAATGTAAATCTAGTAGCGGACCTCAAGCCGATTATGCTTATCCCATACTTGGCTAATAACATTCCAAGGATCCACAATAACCTTTCTCATGACATATAAGAGCAATCGTACCAAAATCTCCATACCTGGTTTAAATATCTAACAATCAAGTGACTAACACGGCACACTTATATAATTTTTTTCCCGTGGGATACACTCCCACGACCTTCCGTACCAAGAAGCAAAGTCTGCACCTCCATTCCACTAAGCTTACTAATTTTGTAAAGCAAATGAAGAATCCGCAAATCAGTACACAATGCCTCTTACACAGAACACCATTCTCAGCCCTCACCCATAAGAGTAATGTTGTCATACTGCCGAGGCGAACGGCTCAATCCCATTAGAGTATGATACTACCGAGGCAAACGGCCTGATCCCATAAGAATATGATACTTTAACGGGTCCTTGACCCCACTCACGAATATATGTATGAGTTATGAAATTTCAAGAAGCTTTTAGGTGAAAATGCACAATGCGAGAGAAATTCATAAAGGAAGCACAATTATTCTGCGACTAATCAAGTAGCTTGTCAAATCTGGAATAGCAAGTCTATCACTCTATCAAGCCTAGTCTCAGTTCGCAACGCAAAATAAGGAATGATACAGGCAAGGATAACTCAAATGGTACAATTAAAGCATGAGGTGAACCTAAGTCTACCCGGGAATAATCCTCGTCCCCTCATACGTGCGTAGCTCCCCCAACATGTAGCATACAACAAGAACAACACCTACGGGGTAAATCTCCCTCCCCTCCCCCTCCAGGGTTAGACAGGAGACTTACCTCGCTTTGAAGTTTCATAACTGGCTCTAACGCCTCTCTAGACTAATAATCATCGGTCCGAAACTAGTCAAATAATGTGCAAACCAATAAATATGTACTCTAAAACTCATAATTAATCAACTTATACAATCCACAACTCCATTCGAAAAGTCAATAAAATCATCCCTTGGGCCCACGTGCCCGATATGAAAATTTTCGAAGATAAACTTTACACATAATATTGCGAACTCAAATATATGATTTATTCCTAATTCTATTTCCAAAATCGTGGTCAAAATCCAAAATCATCAGTTCTAGGCTTTTCTCTTAAAATCTCATAATTTCCACAAATTTTCATGTATAAATCCACATATAATCCATGTATTTCACTAACATTATGTGGGAATTACTTACCTTGCTGTAGATGACAAAAATCTCCCCTTAAAGCTCTCCAAAAATCACCCCAACCAAGTGAAAATGAAAGAAAATGGGCCAAATCCCGCTTTAAAACAAATCTGCCCAGGCCTGACCTTCATAGCATTCACGACCTCTTGTACGCGTTCGCGATGCCCAGCTGACCCTGCCCTTCGCGTTTGCATTCCACGCCTCGCGTTCGCGAAGACCTTCTGGCACACAGCCATCCCAACCTTCTTCGCATTCATTGGAAAAGCCTACGCGTTCGCGAAGTAGGGCCAGGTCCTTCTCCGCGTTCGCATAAGCATCCTCGCACTCGCGAAGAGAAAAAATAGGGGCCCTTCATCAGCCTTCTTCGCGATCTGGGGACTGCCTTTGCGATCGCGAAGCACACTAGCACACCAATAATACCAAAGCAGACAAACTTGGTCTGAAACCACCCTGAATCATACCCGAGGCCCTGGGGACCCCGTCCAATCATACCAATAACTCCCAATACCTGACACGAACCTGTTCAAGGCCTCAAATCACACCAAACAACATCCAATCTACGAATCGACGACCAAAATTCTTCTTTTAAATTTCAATATTTCAACTTTGACGAACGCGTCCAATTCATACTTAAACATTCCGGAATAACGCCAAACTTTACCCACAAGTCAAAAATCACGATATGAACCTATTCCAAGGCTCAGAACTCCAAAAGGACATTGATAAAATAAAAATTCACTTCAAATCAAACTTAAAAAATTCTTAAACTTTCAAAATGCCAACCTTCCATAATTAATGCCGAAATACTCCCAGGCGACCTGATACCTAACCCGAACATATGCCAAGTTAGAAATCATCATACGAACCTATTGAAATTTTCAAATCCTGATTTCGAGATCGTTTACCCAAAATTCAAATACTTGGTCAACTCTCTCAACTTAAACTTCCGAATTGAGAATTTTCCTCCCGAAACTATTCTGATCTTCTCGAAATTCAATTCTGACCACACGTACAAGTCATAAAACATGAAGTGAAGCTACTCAAGGCCTCGAACCGCCGAACGATGTGCTAGAGCTCAAAACGACCGGTCGAGTCTTTACATTCTCCCCCACTTAAACATACGTTCGACCTCGAACGTGTCTAGAGCTGCTCCGGAGTTGCCCCAAAATCACGGTTCAACACCTTGTGCACTTACTCGTGCCACCACAACCCAGGTGAGCACATTAGCTCACGCTAGACTGATGATCCTCCTTTTTATTTTATCCAACAAGCCTTAGGACCAAATTCCAACTTCCGAATTTCTCTACAAGAACCGATTTCAACGTACGAACACCGTACCAATCTCCATACAATGAACCCACACATGATCATGCACCCATGCTGACATCAAACAATGTACCGCATAGCTCATTTGCCCATGGAAACCTTTTCCAAGCACAACAGCAGCAAATTCACTGACCTGATGCCCGTAGCATACCTCATGACACATATAAGCTCGGTCTCAATACTTACAATACTGCAAAGAAGAAAGAGATGTGCAGGAACTCATAACCACCTGTCAAATCAATAGTTCACAAAGTTCTCCGCTTGTAAAATTGCAGGAATATTGGAAATTGGACTCCCGAGATGAAATACGGCTCAAAGAGGAGTAGTACGAGCACAAGGTAACAAAAGGGTACAGAAGCATACAAAGTGCAGTCTGCAGAAGGAATTTTGCGGCCGTAGAAGAAATTGCGGTCCGCAAAATACCATTTATGGCCTCAACCAAGGAAGGAAACCCAGCAGGCTTTTTAGCAAATCGCGGACCGCACATAAATTGTGCAGCCGCAAAAGAAGGACTTGAGACCAAGATCAGAGAGATGACAAAAAGACCACGTCCAGAGCTTCATGAAATTGCGGTCCGCACATGATTTGTGGGCCGCAAAAGACTGTCTTGCAGCCTCAATCATACTATTGCGGACCACAGAAGAGGGCCTTGTGGCCGCAGTATTAAATCTGCGGACCGCATAAGTATTGCCTCGCGGCCGCAGTTCAAAATTATGCGGTCGTAGAACCCCAGATCCTGCCATATGACGAATTCAGTGGACCGCACATGGAATTGTGCGGCCGCAAAACCTCCCGAAGGGCATATTTGTCCGAAATTTCTAGCCTTGTATAAATAGATAAGTTTCACAAAATTAGATTAAGTTTTGATATCAGCAAGTCCTTTAGCCATTTTGCTTTGCCTCTTTTGGAAGTTTTCTATATTTTGGTTTATTTTACTATAGATTTTATCATTTTAATTTTACATTATGAGTTTAATTAGTATTTTTTCTTCTCTTTCTTAAATTTCAAGCATGAGTAGCTAGATTTTTACTAGGGTTGTGACTCAACCCCAATATGTTCACTTATGGATAATTAAATTAGTGCTTATTTATGATTGGGTGTTTATCTTAGCATAGTTCATGCTTTAATTTGTGAAATTAATGGTTGCAAGCATTAGTTCATGCCTATTTTGACTTAGTCTCTACTTGAGAAAGAGAGACTTAGTCTAGAAAAACTTGGCTAACAAGGAATTGGGTCAATCGAGAGATTGATTAACCCAATAAAAGGGTTCAACCTAGAGATAGTAATAACCCGACTTGAGCTTTTATCAACTATATTGTGTGATACCCATTTGGTCTTGAGAAAGTCAAATTGGGCAAAACCATTATCTGACTGAGAGGTATTGAGTGGGTAATTGAGAGTTGATAGCTATAATACATCCCCATCAACAAAACAAGCATTAAGGTTCTTATCCTATTAGGCAAACACCTAGGTAATGGTCACATACCTAGGCTTTTACCTATTTGAAAAACATCAAAAATAATCATCTTAGTCTTATTTCTCTATTTTGCAATCTTTAGTTTTAAAATAGAAATATAACAAAACCCATTCTTGTAGAAGTGCAAATAAAAATAGTTTAATTTCACGCATTAGAATATATACTCTTAACTCCCATCTAGCTCCCTGTGGATTCAACCCCGACTCTCGTTGGGTTACTATAATCTAAATCGACCGTTTCATACCTTGCTTTGACGTGTGCATTTGAGCGCGATTCAACTTCCTGCTTCTTATAAGATTCTTGATGAAGAGTTAGTCCTAATAACGAGTATGGAGGATACCGACCTTACGTTACTCCGAAAGGTTCAAAATGGGATTCTAATGAGTCCAGCACGCATCATATCTGTGTATCTACTTTACTCTACCGAGTCGCGCTATAGTCGGCCAGGTACGGCACCTATTGTGCCACCACTGATCAGTTGGATTTTACCGAGCTCCACATGGCCGGGTACGATTCTACCGAACCTTATGATGGCCGGGTATATTTTTTTACCGAGCCAGTTTTGGTCGGGTACGATATGATGATGATGATGCCCACAGAGACATACTTATATATATATATATATATATACACACACACACACACACACACACACACATACACATATATATATATATGTATCATGAATTTCATGTCAGTAACCCTCAGAGGTACTCAGATGTTACAGGTTGTATATTCTCTATCTATGTTTACATTACTTTTCTATTTATGCTTTCCTGCCTTACATACTCAGTACTTTATTCATATTGATGCCCTTTTTATTTGTGGACATTGCATGTCGTGTTGCAGGTCCTGATAGACAGGTAGGCAAAGCTCCCACACCACAGTAGGCTGCCCAATTCAGTGATTATTGGCGAGATCCCTTCTCCAAACTTGCCATGGTCTTGGTATGCACTTTTGTTATAGACATCATGGGTAATGTCGGGGCCCTATTCCGGCAATGTTGCAGCACTTATGTTCCTTTAGAGGCTCATAGATAGGTGTCGACTCATGTATAGTTTGGATTGCCTTGTCAGTTGATTTTTGTTATATAGTCTCTCATGGCAGCACGTTACCTTATATATAGCTTCATGACAACCTTGTCGGCCCATGTTATGTATATTCATGTCATTATCTGTCATTGTTCGGTGTTCATGATTCATGTCTACCATTTATGTTGATCTTGTAGGCCTTAAAGATAATAAGAAAGGTTAGATAAAATGTATGTTGGTGCTCGGCAAGTATGGCCCGAGTGCTAGTCATGACCCTCCAGTTTGGGTCGTGACAATAATGCACCATGCATAGCCACGAACCCGTAGGCAACACTAACATTCTGTTGAAATGACAGAACATCCCTCCATGAGGCGACGACAATAGCCCAATCGAACATGCAGGAAGAAACATCCTGCACCACATCTACAGTACCATTACAACTTCGCGATGCCCAATTGATAACAAACACTCCACATAGTATAAGAATGAATAGAAAGGAAACGAAGACTTGATCCTTAATGGAATCAAATCACAAGACGAGGAATCAAGAAGGGAAGTGTTCCTAACAGCCTTGTAGCCTCTCGAAGATAAGTACAGACGTCTCTGTACCAATCCGTAAAACTCTACTAGACTTGCTCATGACTCATGAGAGCTAAGTGAACCTAACATTCTGATACCAAGCTGTTACGACCCAAAATCCACTATAGGCTGTGATGGCGCCTAACGCCGCCGCCAGGCAAGCCAATGATGATTTATCAACTTAGTTACTCATTTTATTATGTTTGAAATCATAAATACCATTAAATAAATAGAGTAAAAGTCTGGTACTCATAGAACACTCGTGACTTTATTTTCCAATTTTCATATAAAATATAAATTACAAGGTGAAATGAAGATAGTTACGTGAACTACATTAATGAACATCTAGTAGGAACGCCAAAAATCTAGTGTCACGAGTGCATGAGCATCTACTAAGAAATATAATAAAATACAACATATGTCTGGAATAGAAGTTAGAAAGGAGAATGTAAGTAACTCTAATGGAAACTTTGTATGCTGTGGATCGTAACATGGAATGCAGCTCACCATAAAGTCCCCGCAATAGTCGTGCCTCTGCGCCCAAATGACCACCAGAAATTTATATATACCTGCACAATAAGTGTATAAGTGTAGCATGAGTACGTAAATCAATGCTTACCTAGTAAGAATCTAACCTAACCCTAGAGAAGTAGTAACGAGGGGTCGACATCGACACTTACTAGTGGTCCAACATATCAAGCGCAAGAGAAAGTAAACAAGTATGAGGCATGGTAAATAAATAGTGTAAACAGATATAGGTACATGGTAGGATCCTCCTCTTAACAGTAAATACAAGCTCTCAGTTATCGGTCACCTCCTCAACCGGAGTATATATGTAAAATAGTCCCCACTAGATAGATCGTCACAAATCAAATCAAGAAAACTCACGGCTACTATGACTTCTTGTCAAATATTACGCACGACGCCGCCGAGGCAAACGGCCATATCCCATAATAGTATTTATAGAAATGCCGAGGCAAACAGTCTGATCCCATAATATTGTGTACACTGCCGAGGGTCGAACAGTACGAACCATAGATGCATCTATTATACTGCCGAGGCGAATGACCAGCTCCCATAAGAGTAGTGTTGTAATACTACCGAGGAAAACTGCCCGATCCCATAAGAATATGATACTGCCGAGGCGAACGGCGCGATCCTATAAGAATATGATACTTTAACGGGTCCTTAACCTCACTCACGAATATACATGTAAGTTATGAAATTTAAAGAAGCTTTTCGGTGAAAACGCACAATGCGAGAGAAATTCATAAAGGAAGCACAATTATTTCGCGACTAATCAAGTAGCTCGTCAAATCTCTACAATAGCGAGTCTGTCACTCTACGCAAGCCTAGTCTCAGTTTGCAATGCGAAAAATGAATTGTACAGGCAAGGATAACTCAAATGGTACAATTAAAGCATGGAGTTAACCTAAGTCTACCCGGACATAATCATGTAATTCTAGCATACATACGGACACTCGTCACCTCATACGTGCGCAGCTCCCACAACATGTAGAATATAACAAGAACAATACCTATAGGGTAAATCCCCCAAATGCCCATCGGTCCTAACTAGTCAAATAATATGCAAACCAATAAATATGTACTCTAGTACTCATAATTAATCAAATTTATAATAATCCCCAACTCCGCTCGAAAAGTCAATAAAGTCATTCATCGGGCCCAAGTGCCCGGATTCTGGAAATTTTCGAAGATAAACTTTACCCAGAACAATACGAACTCAAATATATGACTTATTCCTAATTCCATTTTCAAAATCGTGGTCAAAATTCAAAATCATCAGTTCTAGGTTTTTCTCTTAAAATCTCATAATTTTCACAAATTTTCATGTTTAAATTCACATATAATCCATGTATTTCACTAACATTATGTGGGAATTACTTACCTAGCCGTAGATGACAAAAATTTTCCCTTGAAGCTCTCCAAAAATCGCCTAACCACGTGAAAATGAAAGAAAATGGGCCAAATCCCGCTTTAAAACAAATCTGCCCATGCCTGACCTTCATCACGTTCACGGGCTCTTGAACACGTTCGCGATGCCCAGCTAACCCTGCCCTTCATGTTCGCGTTCCACGCCTCGCGTTCACGAAGTCCTTCTACCACACAGCCATCCCAGCTTTCTTCGCATTCACAGAGAAGCCTACATGTTCGCGAAGTAAGTCAGGTCCTTCTCCGAGTTCGCGTGAGCCTCCTCGCGTTCGCGAAGAGTAAAACCAGGGGCCCGTCATTAGTCTTCTTCGCGATCGCGAAGCACACCAGCACACCAGCAATACCAAAAAAGCAAAATTTGGTCTGAAACCACCCCGAATCATACCCGAGGACCCCGGGATCCCGTCCAATCATACCAACAAGTCCCAATATCTGAACGAACTGTTCGAGGCCTCAAATCATATCAAACAACATTCAAACTACGAATGGACGACCAAAATCCTTCTTTTAAATTTCAACTTTCCAACTTCGACGAACGCGTCCGATTCATGCTTAAACATTACGGAATAACAGTAAACTTTAAGCACAAGTCACAAATCAGGATACGAACCAATTCCAAGGCTCGGAACTCCAAACGGACATCAATAACATAAAAATTTACTTCAAATCAAACTTAAGAAATCCTTAAACTTTCAAAATGCTAACCTTCCATAATTAGCACCGAAATAATCCCAAACGACCCCATATCCAACCCGAACATATGCCCAAGTTAGAAATCATCATACGAACCTATTGAAATCTTCAAATCTTGATTTCGAGATCGTTTACCCAAAATTCAAACACTTGGTCAACTCTCTCAACTTAAACTTCTGATTGAGAATTTTCCTCCCGAATCGACTCTGATCTTCCTGAAATTCAATTCCGACCATACGTACAAGTCATAAAACATGAAGTGAGGCTACTCAAGGCCTCGAACCGCCGAACGACGTGCTAGAGTTCAAAATGACCGGTCGAATCTTTACATTAATCATAGTGGTCCCGGGATTTGAAGGTCGGGTGTGCACTTTTGGATTCAACTAAAATTTATTTTGTATATTTTCTAAAGACAAATACATATATACATGAAATTTTTGTCCGAACTTTACCGGTGATGATGACCCCTCTCAGTATAGCATATGTCCGCCTCTAACCTCGATGGAGGTATAAATTAAATTACAAAATTTAACCAATGTGATTTAAAGTACCGTCATTCTTATTTCTAAATATATAAATTTTATTTGCGAAAATAGATTCATTAACCAGTGTGTGAATACACACTGAAAATTATTATCTTGTCCATCATATAGTACTCTGAATCACGTCATTCTCTTTGGAAAGAACAGAGCAGATGATAAACATTAGACACTAGTATGCGGTATTGGGTGATATAATGATGAAATATTAACAATAAAGTTATAAAAGGAAACTATTTAAACCATACGTGAATTAGATTCTATCCCCTTTCCTTTTTTGTTTTAGTTAAACGATTTTTCTTTTTCACTTAGATTCTAAACAAAAGAAATTCACAGTTCCCAGCATGCTTTTTTTCCTTGTTTTTATTTTTTTGAATGGTCATGGCTAAATTCTAGTTTCTCATCGGAAATGGACGAGTTGGATCAAATTTAGGCAAGTTAAACAAGTCATATCAATTAGTAACAGGTCACAACCCCACAGCGCCAACTTTCCCTCCTTTTCTGTTTGCCAAAAAAAAAAAAAGTGAAAGCTAATATGTTTTTTCTTCTTTGTTTTTTGCAAATCCTCACAGTGAAGTCCGATTAAATTTGAATTTACAGGAAAAGTCCCATATTAAGGGGTAAAACATTTGCTAACAAACTCAAGGTTCGAACTCGATATTTCTGATTAAGGATGAAAGAATACTTACCACTAAAGGGTGTACGTAGGTCGGGTTGGTTCAGATTTTTCAATAATCAAACAGACCAATGGTGTCAGGTTTTTAAATTTATAAACTACCAACAAAGTCTGATTTTTCAATCTCGAATTTTTCTTGGGTTTTTTTGGTAAAGTCTTCGTAGCATAAAATATGTAACTTGTGCTCCAAATATTTCTTAAGTCCTAGTAAAATACAACTATATAATATATTTTTCAAGAAACTAACACAATAATATGAGATAAGCCATAGCATTATACTAAATTATTCAATAACAAAGATAAAATAATAAATTACATAAAACTAATATTGCTAATTAATAAGCCATAATGAAAATTAACATAATCTAAAAAAACTATATAGGTCATGCTAAAATAAGTATAGCTAATAAGTACTAATATTAATTACATGACTAAGCACTAAAGAAAAAGATAAACTAAGTTATGCATTTTCATTATAAACCAATGTCAACGAAAATAATCATCCAACAATATATTCCTAGTACTGAATTGAATTTCTTTTGTTAGTAGTAGCATTAATTCGAACTTTGTTTGAGTTACTACATAGAACTAGCCATCCTTCTCATCCCCCTGAGGAAGTAGAGCGCGGTGAAAGAATTCCGTTGTTCAGTCGAAGGGGACAGGTTGGCAGCTTCAGGATAACTCGAAATAGTTCGCCAATTTAGTGCTTTATTTGTCGAGTCAATCTTCCTGGAGTTATGGGCTTAAAAATTTGTTTACCATTTAAGAATGTTAAGTCTAAACTTGAAATAATAGGTTAAAAGATAAAATTGTGAAAAAGTTTAAGAAATATTTATAAATTACATTACAATAAATATTTATATGTATAAAATATTTTAAAAAATTATATCAATATACTATCGTGTTGGTTTGGTTTCGGTTTGATTTTTTTTAGTTAAAATTAAATCAAACCAACTATGGTCGGGTTTTAGTTTCCAATACCAAACCACTTCGGATTTTTTCCTATTTGACTCAGATTATCGATTTGGTGTGGTTTATCAATTTTCTTTATACACTCTACTTACCACTCCACCATAACCGTTGTTAGGTAATATATTTTTCTTTAATTATTAGCTTAAGTTCAGCAATATTTACATAATCCTCAATCTCCAAATTCGATATTTTACGTTTGATTTGGATTGACTTTTGACCAATTGGGTTCTGTATTTGACCCGTTTACTCAATAGTTTGATGGGTTATTTTGAGTTCATCTTCTTCGATATTTTATGTTTGATTTGGATTGTATTTTGACCAATTGGGTTCTATATTTAACCCGCTTTAACTCAATAGTTTGATGGGCTATTTCCAGTTCTTCTACATGCCGTATCAACAAACAGATGGAAGGACCAGACTATAAGATTTACTACCCTCCACAACTTTGAATTTATAATCTTATTATCACATGACAACAACTTTACCGATGATACCAGACACTCCTTCCGTAAGCAAAACTGTACCGTCTTAAAACTACGTACAAACTAACATGTGAATTTTAACAATAAAAACTTGTGGATCAAAGGGCAAAATTTAGTGAAGACTTAATTGGGAGTAGTTTAGGTGCAAGGAAGATAATTGAAACAAGAGTAATTAATCTGCATATTCGAAACAAGACCAATATTCAGAAATATATTGTTTGAACTGCTGATCTGCAGTTGGATCAAAAACTTACATTCAACCAAGATGCAAAACCATTCTAGTACTACTTAGAAACACAAACATAAACAATAGCTTAACGTTTTCCACCGCCGCCGCCAAGCTTAGGGCCTTTTCCTACAGCTCCCTTTGACACATTACCTTTCCCTCCACCTTTCTGTGACTTTGCCATTACCTCTGCCTTCTTAGCCTTCTTTTCATCCTTTGTCTTCTTGATTCTTTCCTTGATTTCACTGCAGAAACCCAACCAACAAATTAATCACTCCATCTTCGACAAATACAACTTATATAGTCACCTTTATAGTTAATGCATGAACTCCATGAATAAATACCGAAGAGCAGCCTCCCTAGCAGCATCTCGAACTTCTGGCCTTTCAGTTCTCTTCTTCTGGATTACCTCCAAAGTTGCACCCACAATGGACCTAGAGTAAGGCTTCTTTGTGGCACGTCTCCTTTTCTTGACAGCTTCTTGTGCAATATCCTATGTTATCAAACGCAAAAAATAAGGGATTTTTTTTAATTTTTGGCCAATGGCCGAAATAATTACAGGCGACAGCCCAAACATACAGAACATATAACACTGATTATGTATATGATATGTATATTATATGTAGTTTATACGTATATCTATACTTAATATACAAAACATATACATTTCCCCGCTATTTTTTTGGGGCAGCCCAAAATGTAACTATCCAAAGCACAAATTTAATTTGGCAAAGTACCTATGAAATGGAAAAAGGTAAAACCAACTCATCTCTAGATCCAAGTTTTCTAAATAAACACTTTGTAATCTTTAAAGACAAAGTGCGTCCCAAGGGTACAACTTTACATCACAAAGCTTTATCCTTAAATGCTGGAATGCTAGTGTTAAACTTCAAAGCAAAAAAACAGAATGTTAAGTTCAGAAATTTAGCTTGTCGATGCTTTATTCGACAGACTCACCTTCTTGTGCTGCTTCCTGTACATGGCTGTCCATGTAAGCTTGGAAGGCTTCAGGCGGTTGTGGAAGTACCGCTTGCATTTTGAGTTGAGAAATAGGAACACCTACGACAACCAGATAATACTAAGTGAGAACGGACAAGAAAGCATGACCCTGCACCCTCCTACCAATAAGTACACAAATAACTTTAATTACCATCAGCTAGGAAATGGCTTTTAGTATGTTACCTGAGAATCTGAACGAATAAATCTGATGCCCCTCCCAGGGTATATCTTGCCACCGCTGAAACGGCAGAGCTCTGTCCTGCAAGGGAAGTAAGAAAAAAGCTAATGAATACTCGATTTCAAGTGCTATAGCCTATAAGTAACACAAGGCAAAACCAAATGTAAAGCATGTCTACAATAACATACTCCCTCCAACCCAATTTATGTGACACTCTTTTATTTTTAGTCAGTCCCAAAAAGAATAAGACCTTTTTATACGTAGTAGCAATTCAACTTTAAATTACCCTTTTTATCCTTAAAAAAATGATTTCTAGCTACACAAATTTTCATGGTTTGTTTTAGACAACAAGTTTCAAAAGTCTTCTTTTATTTCTTAAACTCCATGCCTAGTCAAACACCTTCAGATAAATTAGGGCGGAGCGAGTAACAAATAGGAGGTCACTCCGCTAATAGAGCCAAATGGCATTTCACATTCTGTTATTATAAAACACATTTGATGTGATAGTCTAGTTGAAGCATTACAAAATCAGCCAACCAAATATCTCCCAGTATAAGAGTTCACAAATTCTCCAGGCTTTACACAACCAGCAAAATTCATCAAAAGTAATGTCTATTTTCCAGAATTGTCACCTCGAATCAGTTCAGTTATACCAATTTGGTATAAAAAAATATCGCACAACTTCCAGGGATAATACTAAAGACAAGAAATGCAAACCCCACGAGCAGTGGCAGAGTCACATAGCTCCCAGGGGCAAATACACTGTTTAGATAGGTAAAAACTAATTTTTTATGACTTCTTCATGTATTTATTTATTTCTGAACTTTACTTCCCGTAGTGAAAATTTTGGCTCCGCTACATACGACAAGCCACTACAAACATGCGCTTCAAGTAACATCATCATGAAGTTTCTTTCAATAAAATAACGCTGGAGGTCATACTAAACTCCAGGCTACCTCGTAAAGTATCCAAGCCATTGGAATATCACATAAAATGGTTAATCAAATTAACCAATTAAGCTGGCTTACACATCAATCAGAGCAACAAGATCCAAAAACGTTTTGCATAAATCAATGGGTTAACCGTTGTATATCCAATTTATCTCTTCTAGGAATCTATATGAAATGACATAACCTATACAGTAACACCTCTCATTGCACTCCTCTTTTCACCGACTTCTCTTCTTCCATACTAATCATACATTAATTAATCGAAATAATTAAAACACAATTAACCAAATACAAGTGTAGCAACATTGTACCAATAAATGGTTTACAAAACCTTTTTTCCCTTAAAATAGACTTCAATCTACATTACACATGACCATACATCTAGCAAAAAGGATGCCAAAAACAGTAAAGATTAGATTTTTAAGCATTTCCCACATAGCCAGAGTTAAAATCAGCAAAATAGAAAACATAAAGCATTATTGTTGGTCACTTCTGATCAATTTTATGCAATAAAGTTACCAAATGGGTTCAAAATATGAGGAATTACACAAGGTTTGCTTGTACATGGATGCAAAGAGAGATAGAGGAGAGATTAAGGGTTGAGGATTTACTTGAGAACCATTGTTGATGCTGTTACAGGCTCCCTCCCTCAGTTGCGGTACCTCAATGAAGAAGAGAAAACCCTAGTGAGAGTATCTTTATATTGGAATTTGTGGTTAGGTTTTTATAAGCCCAAAAGAGGGCCCAATTGATGTGGACCTCTATGTGGGCTTGTGTGCGACAAATCTCAGAAGGTAATTTCTTCATCTATTGGGCTATTCAATTAGCCCCGTGCCCAATAACAACAAGAAGAATTAATGGATTTTTACATAAATAGCCGGTCGGATTTACTGTTTTCTTTTAGGTGATATATATAAATTTTATACTGACTAAATACACTTATACATATATTGTACATTAATTATATATATATTATACATCTGCCAACTTTTTTTAGTGTAAGCGATTGGGTGGACATCTTTTTTTTTTGTTTCCCATCAGGTGTCCGGTACTTGTATTGGGACCCGATCAAATCTGGATTCGCATCGGGATATCCCATATTTGAGGATAAAACGTGCCCTAACAAAAAGGCGACTCCATATCTAGGGACTGAACCCGAGACCTCTGATTAAGGATGGAGGAGTACTTACCACTCTACCATAACCTTTATTTGTGGGTGGATGGCTATTTTTGACAACTTCTTCAAGAATTAATCTCAGTTGTTGCACAGTCGACTATTTAAACTAAAAATAACTAAAAAAATGTATATTCATATATATATATAAATAAATAAAAAATCATATTTAATTCATATAATATGTGTATAATCATGCATAACTTATAAGAAAAAAATTAGACCAACTATTTATATTATTATAAAAGCATGAATACAACGTTGATTTATAAAAATAACCTTATAATATGAAGCATAATAACTTATAGTAAAATGATATAACCGGAATTCTAGGCTTTGTAATCCTATTAGTTTTAGGACATAATACTACACGTTCGGAATCTTTCATGATTACATATAAGAATCCTATTAATATAATTACTTTCGGGCATAGATGTATAATACTACAAGTTAGCATGTAAATCTAATACCTTTAGGAACACGTTAGGTTTCCGATTAGTATAATTACTTTCAGGATATTTTTAGTCATGTAATCCTATTACTTAGATATATTTCTTACAAATTCTTATTACTAATTTAATTTGAAAGCATATTATAACGTCCAATTACTAATATAACTTGATAATATTATATTGTTTAAATCCATTTAGAAAAAATGGAGTCTATATCTATCTATATCTTCTATATTATTATAAAAGCACAAATATAATATTATTAGACCAAAATAGCAATAAAATATTAAACAAAAGAACTCATAGGAAAAGAACATTACTGTAAGAACTTATTTTTGGACTATAACACTTTCTATTTTAATTTTTTTTAATGTTTAACATTTCAAAATTAGTAAAATCTTGTCTATTACATCCTTATTAAAAATATGTATGAAGGTTTAATAAAATCAATTTCAAAAGAATCCTCTGTATTTACAATACATTCTCACTCCATAATGTCCAATACCAAGAAAAGATAAAAGTAATGTTAAAGTGACTGCATAAAACATTGAAATAGAGAAAAAAATATCCCTACAATATATTTTTATATTATATTTGAACAGTTTTCCTTCTCAGATAATGTGTTTTCTTATCAATTTTTCGTGTAATATTGAAAATTATACCAATTATTAAACAACTAAGAAATTATTTAAGAATATAAAGTGAGAAAGAGAGAGAAAATTTGTTGGTAAGAGTCAATAGCACTAATGATTCTGAAAATATAAGGATCTAAAAGTGGAATATCATATCGATCTTTTTACTCTTTGAAAATAGAACTTATGGTGGATAAAATTATAATTAAGATTAAATATTCAAAACAAGAGATGAACTATTATTAAGAATCTAACCAACATAAAATAAATAATTTTTATGTTAAGACCAAATAATTAAATCTTTCAATTAAATTAGTAAAGGATCCAATTCAGAATTATGTTTAAATTCACCATATGAGTAAAATTATTTTTTAAGTTAAAAAAAAATCTTAGAGTACATAAATTATTCCATAAAAAGAGCGTTAGAGATTAAAAACTAGATCACAAAGTAAAAAAGGTTAGTATAGTATGAAGAATCAAACGGAGCCATACAAGTGTATGAGGAAGCACAATCAAAGCTAAATCTTGAACAAAAATAAGGTTTTAAGACTATATTATGGAGAGTCGACTCTAGTATAGCAGTATTATCCTTTGTAGATGCCTCCGGCGGAATCAAAATAATTTTACTATGTCGTGCATTACTTGCAAATATCATATCAAGAGGCATGATACTGTTAGCAATAATAACAAGTGGTATACCAACAACAATTTTATTATGAGGTCACTCACTTTAGATTTGATATACCTCTGCAAACAATTGAAGTAATTATCACAAACATAACAAAGCAGAGCAATTGTGCTAAATTTAAAAGCATAATTGATAATATGGGATGAAGCACTTATGACTAAGTGTCAAATGATCGAAATAATGCCCAGAGTTCTAGAGATATATTGAATATCAATGAACTGTTTGGTGAAAAACTAATGGTTTGGGAGGTGATTTCTGTCAAGTACTACCAGTAATTCCAAAATCGACGAAAGAGATTGTACTAGCTTGGCAAAATTATACTTATGACATCAAACGAAAAACACTCAACTGACAATAAATATAAAGTAAGAATAGATCCAATATTCAGTAACTTCTTGCTTCGTGTCGGAAACGAAGAAGAGCATCCAATAAAAAATGATTTGGTTCTTCCAGAACACTTAGTTATCAGCCCTAATGGTAATAGTAGTGTATTTAATAAAGGAAATATTTTCAACATAAGATTAAAACGCAATTTTCAATTGATAGAAATTAAAAAGTTATTTTAGCTAGCAAAAATAAATATGTTGGTCAACTAAATAAAAGGTTGATTGCGAAGTTTTATGGTAAAAAAACAAAGTGTTTTTCAGTTTTTGACTCAGCATGAAATGGTACAAATGATTACTACCAAGAAGAATATTTAAATACTTTAATACCAAATAGCCTTCTACCATGCAAGTTTGTTGTCAAGTTTATATTTTCTTATATATGTTAGTATCCCCATATACATAATAGACTAAGTTAAAATTGATCTTCTATTACATATAGATTGATTTTGAAGAAAATATGCCCGTCATGCTACTAAAAAACTTAGATCCGCCGAATAGCTTATGTAATAGCACACATATGATATATGAAAGTTTTGACAATAATACCATACATGCAAAAATTATGATATTGGTCAATGTGCTCTAAGTATATTTTTATTTCCGAATCCAACTTTCCTCTTCCTAAACTAAAGAATATCATTTAAATTTGTGTGAAAATAATTTTCGGTAATAAATAAAGCAAAAAGACAAACATCCTAAATATTGGACTATATTTACTGCAATATATTTTCTTGCATGAACACTATATGTTGTGGATATTATCCAAAGTTTCTTGCCCGTGAATATTATCTTCTTTGCCTATTTGAAGTAATTTACTCCAAAATTTTGTATAAAAGATTCTATTTAAGCAGGGAAATTCCCTACTAGTTTGACTAACTTCTATATCCCATTTCATAATCCACGGAATTGAAAATTCTATAAAGAAATACATAAGGGTTAACCCTCAAAAAATATATTATCCTTTTGCAAAGCTATTAATTTGGGTGATTTTTCTACCCACTGTGTATATAAACTCTTAAAAACTTATGGTAATATTTCCATCGATGGACCATATAAAATCCACCAGTCACAAAACTAATTTGATATATTCTGCTCAAATACATTCGGACATATTTTAATAAACCAAGAATATTTTCTATTAGAATTATCATATAAGAAAGTTTTATGAAAACTTTGGATATAATCCCAATAATTAAATTTAACAGGTATTTTCTGTTATGGGTGGATATAATCCTTTTCTTTCAAAGTACTGATACCCAATTCATCTGAGGGAATAATTTTCTTGATTATAATCTTGGAAAGTTATAAACTTTTTTCGTAGTAAAAGGATAGAAATGCTGAATTTCAGCTAAGCCAGTTGATAATAGAATCAACTCATAATTCATTATGTATTTGTAAGCAATTGAGGCATATGATGCCGTATCCAAATACCTGGCCATTATTTGTCATGAATTATGTTTCCACTTCAATTCCGATTGTTCTAGAAGAATTATTAATTATTTCTGTTGATTTTGGCTATAAACCTCATTGCTTTCTTGACCTTCATCTGTCAACGTTGTTGAATATGATGGTGGAGTTATTACCCATATTCTGTTTAGATTTTATAATATCCATGAATTCCTTGTACAAAGGGTGATCAATATTAATCCCCGAACTTTCTGCACAATTTGCAGCAATCAATTTCTGATTTCCAGGAAGGCTATTATCAGTACCTTTTTTTATAAATAATCTCAAAAATCAAATGGAGCTAATAAAGCTTTCCACCTGGCAAACATTTGTTTCGATACATCATGCTTGCAATCTTTATTAAAAATAAATTTTGTTGCTTGACAATCAGTTTTTATTAGAAACTTCTGATTATATAAATCGGTTTGAAACTTCAGAACACATTTAACTATAGCAAGGATTTTCTTAGCTACCGTTGCATAATATTTCTGGGAAGTATTCTATTTTCCCGAATAAAATTGAACAAGATATTCATATTTATTAACAGGAGATATTTGTTTCAATATTCCACCAAAACCAATATCTGAGGCATCCGTCTCTACAATTTTTTTCCAATTAGGATTAGTAAGAGTTAAACAAGGAAGGTTATTAACCTTTTATTTAATAACTTGAATAGCAGCAGTATGATCACTGGTCCAAGGTTTTGGATCTTTTTTTAATCTATCATAAAGAATAGCAGTATCCTTTGCTAGATCATTTATAAAAGGAGAAATATAATTGAGACTACCTAAAAATCTCTATAACTGGGTTTTATCAGTAATAATGTTAGGAAATTTAGAAGCAAATTCTATACTTCTATGAATAGGAACTATTCTTCCTTTTTCAATATTATGACCTAAAAACTTAATATTAGTTTGAAAAAAATATATTTTTGGTTTAGAAATAATTCTAAGTGTTTGAAATGACTTCAATATTTTTTGAAAATACTAAAATGTCATCGATATAAACAATTATAAAATTAGTATAAGGAATAAAAATATCATGCATAATCTTCTAGAATTCAGAAGGAGCATTTTTCAAACCGAACGGCATATTCCACTCATATTGGCCCATTGAGACATTAAAAGCAGTTTTATATTTATCTGATTCAGCTATTTGAATCTGCCAATATCCTGATTTTAGATCAAATTTTGAGAATATAATAGCATCATGTAATCTGTCTAATAAATCATTTTTATTAGGAATTGGATATCTGATTCATCTGAGCGCGTTATTAAGGGGCTTATAGTTTATAACTAGCCTAGGAACACCACGTTCCTGTTCTACATGTTTATTTTATCAACATAGAAAGCAGTGTAAGACCATTTGGACTTTGAAGGTTGTATTTAAACCTTTCTGTATTAAATAATCTATTTCTTTCTTGCATAATTCCAAATATTCATAATTCATTTGACAAGGCCTTGCCTTAGTTGGAATATTATCTTCTGAAAAATCTGCTTCATATGGAAGACTTACAATATGACGTTTTCTATTCCAAAATTGATTTGGGTGGTCACCACAAATCTGTAACGAAAACTGATTTTTTAGTAAATCAATTTTTTCTATTAATTTAGGAACCTTTAAATCCTGTTCTATATAGTAAGGCTGCAAATCTCGTTTTTCAAAAATTAATTTTTTATTTTTTGCAGTAATATTATTAGAAATAATTTCATTCAAAAATCTTTGAATTGGTTGAGTTATGAATTCAAAAGTAATCGGTTTTTTATTGAAAGTACCCGTAAAACTATGAGCATCTCAATTAGTAAAAGGCATGATTTTATGAAAAAACTGAACTCCTACTTATATCCTGATGAATATCTTTTATGAAAACAAAGCTTTCAGGAATACAAATCTTATTTTGACAAATATAAGCTTTGGGCAATTTATAAGTAATACCCATATGCTGACCACTAGCAGTTTTCAATCTATGAGTAGTTTTATGAAAATATCTAGAATGTATTATTCCTTCTTTAATACAATTCAAATCTACACCACTATCAAATAATGCCACAAACTCTTTTTTGAAATTGTAATCAATTAAAAGAGTTACTTTTATTAAAAACTTTTGAGTGGTAAAGAACTGTAATTTTTGTAAGAATTCATTGTCATGTAAATTAACAGTTCCTAAAAAATCATCTTTTACCTCCTTATTAGAAGTACCAGCACCTAAATCTAGTTCAGCAATATCAATACTTAATTCTAGATTTGTATCTACCTGAGAATTTTTTAATCTAGTAATTCTCTTATCTAAAGCAATATTGGAAGCCTTTAATTCCAAGACTTCATTTTTTTAGAATATTAACCTCATGCTTCAAGTCCCGAACTGTGGTTGGCCTATCAATTACTTGGGATTTTTCCTTCAAAATCCTTTTAATATCAGACATCGTATAAGGACCTTTCTGGGAAGGAATCTCTTCTGTTTCAAAACCCTTAGGACTCTTATCCTTAATGGGATCTATTTTATCTATAATCTGGGATCTTAAATCAAGATCCTTAATAATTTTAAGGAGTTCTAATAGACTATCATTTGTAAAGACATTAATATCTAAGTCCTTAAACTGGGAATATATATTATAAAACTCATCCTCACCTTGGGTCTACCTACAAGGTCCACATTCTGTTTCTGAGAAGAATAGTATTCTTCATTCTGTAACACCTTCAAATCTTCATCAGTTGAAGATTTTGTGTCACTGCTTCCTGGGGAATTATCCCTAGAAGAATTTAGTAGGATCTTATATAACGAATCCTTAATACTATCATCTAAGTCAAGGTTCTTAATCTTATCCTTAACCTTACAGTCTTTGGCATAGTGACCTATTTTACCATATTTGTAGCACGCGTCAGATTTAATGGATTTAATAAAATCCTTTCTCTTCTTATAACTATGTCTTCTCTTTTCTGTCTTCTCCCTTCTTTTTTTGGGATTCATTCTCTTTTTTCTTCTGTACCTATAAGGCTCTTTCTGGTCTTTCTTTTTCCTATGAGGTTTCTTAATTTTAGGGATATCTATGGCAAATTGCTCACAGAACTCTCCTAATTGTTGTCTTTCATTTAGATTGTGTTTCTTAATCTCTTAATTTAGCTTAATCTCATTACAAAGGGCTAAACCTTCCTGAGTGCATACACTAATTAACTTACCATAAGTATAACTATTATAATCTATACTTATAGCAGTACCTCTAAGGGTCTTTCTAATTCTTTCAGCAAATTAAATAGGAAGCTCATCTATAAACTTAGACTTCCAGTGAGTACTATTACACTCGGGTAATTCCATAACTCTGTGTCACGACCCAAAATCCCAACCTGGTCGTGATGGCGCCTCTCATGAAGACAAGGCCAGCCAATCCAACTAAACCTCGATTTAAACAGTTAAACAACGCAAATTAATATAAGTATGGTTTGATAACAAAAATTAGCGGAAAAATATAGAGAACCATCCCGACTACAGCCCGAACCAGGGTGTCACAAAGTCATGAGAAACTAATAAAAATCCTAATAATAATATTACTATTACAATGTCTTAGCACAATTGTTTGAAAAAAGTGGAAATAACAATATAAAGAGATACGGGGCTGCGGACGCCAACAACTACCTCGTGATCTCCAAATCACCGCTCTGACAGTAATAGTCAATACCCCAGAGCGGAATTGGTAACGCCTGAATCTGCAAGCATGGTGCATGGAGTAATGTGAGTACTTCCAACTCAGTGAGTAATACATATAAATAATGACTAAAAGTAAGAAAACACATAAGACTTAGAGCAATCCATGATGGAACAGTAAAAACATGTAACATCTCAAATAGATAACATGAAGTAAATGGAAACAACAGCAACACAACCAAAAATGCAATGCAATGCAAGTCATGACTATCGTGGCGCGTGCCACCCGTTCCCTGGGTACCCAGCGCTTACTGTGGGGGGTTCAGTAGCGCAATATTTTGTGACGGCGTGTCACCCGATCCATGCACAATACATCTCGTGGTGGCGTGCCACCCGATCCATTAAAATCATTTGAAAATATCATTTAAGTTTCAAAACTGAGTTTATGAAATGAATCAATTCAGTAACAGATACCCCTGAAGGGTTCACATAACCGGCGAGATGCCCAAGTATGATTTAGTAAACAATGACAAATACCCCTGAAGGGTTCATAATCGGCTAGATGCCCAAATATGATGATATCAATAAGTTTCAATCAATCACGTAGTAAAATCATCAAAACGGGATGGACCAAGTCATAATCCCCAGTAGTAAACGACACAGTACAGCACTACGATGTGCAAATCTGGGGTTTCGAACCCTCAGGACATCATTTACAATCATTACACACCTTAAATCGGCTAAATCCTTAGCCCGCGATGCCCTTGCCCTTTGAATTGGCCTCCACGTGCGTTGAATCTGTCCAAATTCAGAACAATTACATCACAATATGTCGTGGGAACAAAGCCCAAGCGAAACAATCGAAAAACACCAAGAAATCCCGAAATTAGAAAACTCGAGCCCGGGCCCACGTCTCAAAATTTAGAAATTATCACCTCAACGGGTTCCTTATCTCCTCACGAGTTCAACCATATAAAATTTGTTAAATGCCGACATAGGCTCGACCTCTAAGTCTCAAAGTCCAAGCTTAGGGTCTTCCACAATTTTCCAACTTAAATCACCAGTAAAAGTGCTAAAATAACTATAATCTTAGGTAAATCTCTCAAAATTGATTTAGGAATACTTACCCCGATGTTTTCCTTAAAAACCCTCCAAGAATTTCTTCAAAACTTGCTTCAATCCGAGTTCTATGGCCCCAAGTATGCTTGAGGTGACCAAAACTCCTCCCTTTTTGAATTTATCCAAGAAAATCTCCTTTAGATGTAGTTTTGAGGTTGATTCATTGTGATTCTATGGTGTTTCTCTTCGTGGATAACGGAAATGGGTTTTGCATGGCAAAATGGGCATTGAGTTCTATTTATAGAGTGGTCAAAAATCGAGCTAAAACACCCTTGCCCGACCAAATATGCAATCGCATACCTGCCGCATAACAGGTATGCGGTTCGCATATTTGACCCAGCCATCGCAAGATGGCCCTAGCCTTCACCGCGAATTCAACACAAAGCGTGGTTTGCAGCTCGCATTTCATATTTTGCAATCGCATTCTCATCGCATTCCTGACGTGGATTTTTGTCCAAGTTTCTGTCTCAATATGCGACCTCCACTGTCAAATTTGCGGTTCGCATTTCAGGTTTGCGGTTCGCATTCTGGCCGCATTTCGGTCGCAAATCTTGCCCAGATTTCTGCTTGTTTTTGCAACCTCACTGTGAGATATGTGGTCCGCATTTGAGTTATGCAGTTCGCATTCTCACCTGGTTTTTCTGCAACTTTTGCTTTTTCCACGATGGTTTAATCCGTTTAACCACCCAAAACTCACTCGAGGCCTCCGGAACTTCAACTAAACATGCCAACATATCCCATAACTTTATTTAAACTTGTTTCAACCTTCGAAAACCTCAAATCAACATCATATCATCAAATTCGCATCGGATTCAAGCCTAAGGATTTCAAAATCTTCAAAATTGCTCTTTCGATCTAAACCCGACCAAACCACGTCCGAATGACCTGAAATTTTGCGCACAAGTCATAAATTACATATCGAAGCTACAGCAACTTTCGAAATTCCATTCCGACCCTCAGACCAAAATCTCGCCTATCGACCGGAAATCGCCAATATTCTAACTTCGCCAATTCAAGCCTAATTCTACACGGGATCTCCGACATCAATTCCGATCATACTCCTAAGTTATAAATCGTCTCTCGAAACTAATCGAGTCGTCGGAAATCACATCCGAGCCCTCTAACTATAAGTCAACATCCGATTGACTTTTCCAGTCTCAGCCTTCCTGAAAGAGACTAAGTGTCTCATTTCTTGCATAACTCATCCCAAATGCGGATTACTCGACTTGGTTTAGTAAGACACAGATAACGAAACATAATGAGACAGAAATGGGGAAGACGGGGCAGTAACTCACGAGACGACTGGCCGGGTCGTCACACTCTGGATAAAAATATATCCTTATACCATCTAAACTTTGTAAGTGTATGACACCTAAAATTTTGAAGCATAGTCCTAATGGTCTCACTATTATCTGACCATCTACCTGAGAAATGTTCTATAATATTGAGAACTAAAGAATAGACTATGTTCTGAACATTCTGTCCATTTTCTATCTTAACATCTCCTAAGATATCTGCTCTTTGACTATTAGTCAGATAATTATTCCACCAGCCTTTCAGTTGGCCAGTAAACCCAGCTATAATCATATCAGCTATGGCTTTCTCAGAATTATTATATACCTTACAGATAGTACTATACATAAGCATTCTATGCACCTGGATATAAATTTGTCTATATGTGAATCCATCTATGCTCAATTCATAGATTTCCTTACCATTATAACTTTGTGAGAAATAATTGGGCTCAGGTTCTTCTAGTAAAACATCCTGAGGGGTCGGTCTATGATAATAGTACATCCTTTGTAATGGTTTCCTAGCAAACTTTTCTAAAATTTTATTAATTTCATCAGAAAGTTTTTCTTTTCTTTCTTAGCTAGATAAATTTTCCATATTTAAAGGACTAATCCTAAATCCTTCAAAATTCTTATTAAGCAGCTTCTCCAAGTCATCGAGACTTTTCAATTTAAAATCTTTGACTTCTGGAGGGGGTTGAATACTGGCAGTCGCTATTTGCTCGTTACCTTTTATAGTATTCTTGTTGCTAATTTTTTGGACTTCTGTTATAAGCTTGTCCAATCTATCACTAATAGAAGCTACCTGTTCACCCAGAATACTCACATGGATGTTAGTATAATATTCCGAGTCAATATCGTATTTAAATTTCTAGCAGTAATAGTAGTAGTATTATCATCAAACAATTTAGAAAAGGCAGTATAATGTATAAACTTATCTTTTTCTCCCATTTGGAAAGATGTTTGGGGTGGGAAAACAGATTTAGTAACTTCTCCACTACTGAGCTTATAATCTCTTTCTAGTATGGAAATATAACCATCAACATATTTAGACATAAACCATGGCACAAAAGCTATAATCTTGTTGTATCTATTAATATCATCATAAAAATTATCTTGGAAAAACTTTATTAGTTTTTCATTAAAATTATCAAAAAATCAGTTTCTCAAAAGTTCCCATTTGGATTTTTTAAACTCTGCAGAAATTAATTTTCTTGCCGGTGAACCCGGCTCTATCCATGTAAACTATTTGAAAAATTCATTTCGGATTCAGTTGGATCTGGTATAGCACTAGCAATATTATCTGTGCTAATTTTGATAACATCAATTCTATCATTTTCTCTAATCTGTGAAGTAGATGCTCTTGAAGGAAAATCTATCTTATAATCAACAAGTGAAATATAAGAAGAGTTAGATCTAGTTAATCTAGATGAATAACTGATATTATCAATTTGATCGAGTTCATTGAACCTAATTTTAACAGTTCCATCAGAAGCTTGTTCTACTTCTGTGATTTCATTGTTACCATTATTGCGAGGAGCTATTGCTTCCTCAATGACCCATTTTTTGGGAAAATCAATTTCATCCCACTTAATAGGTCTTCTGGTAATAACTTTAGATCTGCCAAAATTAGTTTCTATCAAAATAATTCATTTTTGAAATCCATGATTTTGCACATAGGATTTAGTGTATATAAAGGCTTGTAATAAATTCTATAACAAATGCATATAACTTCAGTTCCAGGTAAATAATCATAACCATGGAGCTTAATATTTAATATTAAAGCATTTAGAGAATTATCATTACTTAACGAAACCTGCAAATTAGGATAAGCATTAAAATAAATAGGACCATAAGCCAAACTTGTTTGAACGTGTCCTATAAGGGACTTCTTCCAATTTTGGTTCCTGCTATCCCTAAGTGCTGCTATAAAGCTCATAGGTAAACCTCTCAATGTAAGGAGCTTAAAGACAACTTGTATTAAACCTATATGCAAGAATTTATGAGTTTTCCTATAAGGGGCTAAATCATTTTTAGATAATAATCTGAACGTAGCATGGTCACTATCTACAGTGATTATCTCTTCAGTAGTTTTAAATACTTGTTTTAAACCTAATTTCTCAAAGGTACCTAACTGGTATATAACCTTAGGTTTAATTTTAGGGATCGTTCACTTATTAAGGAGATCTAATTGTTGGGGCATATCATACTCTTCTTTCCTACTATTTTTAAAGTAGTCTGTTTCCTAATGATATTCATTAGTAAAGAAAGTGTTAAACTTAATATCTGTTACTATTTTGAAACATGGCTTTGATATCAACTCGCTACACGTTTATAAATACTAGTTTTTGTAAAGATCTCTAATAAGAATTAGTATGGTGTACGAAGTGTAATAAGTGTTGAGTTTTATTAGCAATGAAGTTTTAAGCACTTTGGTTACTTCCTACAGTTCTTATTCTGTTCTAAATTCATAGCTGGAATGAATTGAGTGAATTCAAGTTCAAGCAACACACACCAAGTTAAAATATTATTTCAAAATATTGATCCAATTATTGTCTATACTCCTTAGACTAAACTAGTCACAACCTTACCTTATTGTGTACGGTATATGATATAATGAGATGTTCGAGTACCTTGAGTTACAAAAAAATTTACCCCCGAAGAGAACTCTTATTTAAAATTTTCTAGCTTATTATTTCATCTGTCCAATTTTTTGTCACGCCCGTTTTCCTTAGCTATCCAAAAGGAAAAATATCTTCTATATTTAGGAATTTAGGGTGTCAATGGTTTGGTTCGGCCGGTTATTTTATAAAATTTATATTATATTAATTTTTTGATTATTTTATTATGTGTAACCAAAATTAGATTTTTCGAAATCGTCCCAATCACGTCGGTTTCTCTTCGATATCAGTACGGTTCGATGAATTTTCGGTATTTTTTAAAATGTCATGTAAAAATCACTAGTGAAAGTATAGTGTGATAATATTCATACTTTTATAGGACTTAACAAAACTGTTTAGATATTTTTACTGCTTACAAGCTGTCACACCTCTTTTCGTACACTCCCCGGGAAGGAAATGTATAAAAATGAGTTTTTCCAATTAAAGTGACATTATTCGAAATGGGATTATTTAATTAATTTTCAGAGTCGCCACTTGGAGTAGTTCAATTGGTGTTCCAAGTCACCGATTTATTTTTTTATCCTAGATCGAGGAAAATTTCGACTTTCTTTTAAAGTCTGCGAACCAGAAATTCTAAGTAAGGAATTCTGTTAACCCGAGGGAAGGTGTTAGGCACCCTCGGATTCCGTGGTTCTAGCACGGTCGCTTAATTGTTATAATCGGCTTTATTATCTGATTTTAATACCTGTTATTAACCTATGATGCATTTTTACTTTATTCCGCTTTTTCGCTTTTAAATTATTGAAGAATTGCGATGTTAATCAAAATATGTCACGAATTACGTCACATAAATGCACCCGTAATTTGTAACATCTTTTAATTAAATATCGAGATTTTAGATTTGGGTCACATAAATGCGCACCCGAATTTAAGAAGTTTAATTATTAGAGCAGCGCGCCTAAAGCAACTACGTGTTTTTAATTTGTCGAGGGCCATGGAATTTGCTAAATGGCACGCCTCAATTTTCTAAATGTTTAATTAATGAGGGCCATATGTTTGTAAATTTATTTGATATGGCACACCTCAAATTAATTCAGTATTTAAAATTGTTCAAATCGGGCCACCTAAAAGGCACCCCCGAAGTTTGGCGTCGTCACTATGTCACGGGAACCGTACCCATAGTGGCAACGTGGTTAAACATGTTTTGAACTGAACTCCCTAATTTAAAGGTTCACTTATTTTATTCTTATATTTGATTGACAAAGAGGGCCATAGATGATTATTTGTTAACTATATGGCACGCCTCTACTAATTTAAAAAATAACTTATAACACTAGATATTGTCATTAAAATTGCGTCGACGAGCATGGTGGTCAATTTCCATTTAATGGTGCCGAAGTCATAAAACTCATATTACGGGAACGTGAACTCTAATCTAATCTTTCCATGACCTTGTAAAAGAAATAAGATTTCTAACATATTTATGTTTTTGACAAGGAAGTAAGCAAATTCATATAGCATTTAAATCCATGGTCAAATTTCAGTCGTGAAATGTCATCAAATCAAACAGACTAGAGAACGTATCAATTGTATGGCTGCTAGGAATTGACTTTCATTTATAGACAGAAACTGATATGAAATAATACAAGACATAGTAGGGAGGAAAAAGAAGAAGCATCTGTAAATTCAATGTTAACCGACTAACTTAAAATTAAGCTCCGAGCAACACACTCTAACTCCTATTCAATTATTCAAGCTTGAATTTGACCAGACAGACAACTAAATAACATGAAGTCACAATTGATGAACCAGTCACCATGATTTGGAATTCGTGATCAATTGGCAACAGGAACGAAGCATAAGTCATCACGTATTTATGTCAAAACACAAGTCGATTCCAACACTTACAAACAGGCAGACAGTTTCAGCGACTCAGCTATGATTCAGTCTTTCAATTGATCAAATTACTCAGGTTCAAACCATCAGAGAATT
>MCJB01012838.1:86615-103636 GCA_002018475.1 Nicotiana obtusifolia | reverse complement strand
CCCCCCCCCCCGAACTCCATAACATAGGCACGAAGCATATTCTCCAATATTTGAATGGTGAGCTCGGACTATCCGTCTGTCAGGGGATGGAATGATGTACTTAACTCAACCCGTATGCCTAAATCACGATGTACGACCCTCTAGAATTGTGATGTATGTCAGAGATGATGGATACCAGCACGCCATGAAGTCAGACACTCTCGTGAATATAGATCTGAGACAGTTATTCTGAAGAATAAGTAGTCACCACCAAAATGAAATGAGCCGACTTGGTCAACCTATCTACAATCACCCATACAAAGTCAAATTTCTTCTGAGTCTGTGAGAGCCCAACAACAAAATCCACGGTAACTCGCTCTCATTTCCACTCAGGAATCTCAAGTCTCTGAAGCAACCCACATGGCCTATGGTGCTCACACTTCACGTGCTGACAATTTAGGCATCGAGCTACTTACTCCACTATGTCCTTCTTCATTCTCCTCCACCAATAGTGCTGCCTCAAATCCTGATACATCTTAGCGACACCTGGATGAATGGAGTATCGCAAAATGTGGGCCTCCTGAAGAATCAACTCATGTAGCCCATCCACATTGGGCACACATAATCGGCCCTACATCGGCAACACATCATCACCTCCGATAGAAACCTCTTTGGCATCACCATGTTGTACTGTGTCCTTCAGGATAAGCAAATGGGTGTGGTCATATTGGCGCTCTATGATGCGTTCATGTAAAGAATACCGAGAAACCATGCAAGCCAAGACTCAACTCGGCTATGAAACATCCAATCTAACAAACTGGTTAGCTAAGGTCTAAACATCCAATGCTAATGGCCTCTCTGTCGCCGGTAGATATGCTAAAGTACCCAAACTCTCTGCCTTTTGACTCAAGGTATTGGCCACCATATTGACCTTTCCATGATGATATAAAATAGTGATATCATAGTCATTAAGCAACTCTAACCATCTCCGCTGTCGCAAGTTAAGATCCTTATATTTGAACAAATGTTGTAGACTCCGATGGTCGGTATAGACCTCACAAGGGACATCGTACAATTAGTGCCTCCAAATCTTCAAGGCATGAACAATTGCTGCTAATTCCAAGTCATGGACCGGATAATTCTTCTCATGAGTATTCAGCTATCAAGACGAGTAGGAAATCACCCTACCGTCTTACATCAATATAGCGCTAATGCCCACACGTGATGCAATACACAGTGTAAGATCCCAAACCTATAGGCAATACAAGTACTGGGGTTGTAGTCAAAGCAGTCTTGAGCTTTTAAAATCTCTCCTCACACTCTTTGGTCCATCTGAAAGGAGCACCCTTCTTGATCAATCTGGTCATAGGTGCAGCAATAGATGAGAAAACCTCTATGGAACGACAGTAATACCCCACCAAACCAAGAAAACTCCATATCTCAGTAGCTGAAGACGGTTTAGGCCAACTCTGTACTGCTTCAATCTTTTTTGGATCTACCTTGATCCCCTCACTCGACACCACATGACCCAAAAATGCCACTGAATGAAGCTAGAATTCACACTTAAAATTTTTGCATAGAACTTCTTTTCTCTCAAGGTCTGAAGAACAATCCTCAAATGCTGCTCATGATCCTCCCCGCTGCAGGAGTACACCAAGATGTCGTCAATAAATACAATGATGAATGAATCAAGATAGGGCTGAAATACACTATTCATCAGGTGCATAAATATTGTTGGGGCGTTAGTCAGCCCAAATGGCATCACAATAAACTCATAGTGACCATACCGAGTCCTGAAAGCAGTATTCGGAATATTCAGTGGATGAAACCTTACTGCAAATCAATGTTCGAGAGCACTCTGACACCCTGTAACTGATCAAATAAATCATCAATGCATGGCAATGAATATCTGTTCTTCACTGTGACCTTGTTCAACTGCTGATAATCAATACACACGTGCATAGTACCATTATTGTTCTTCACAAACAAGACCAGAGCACTCCAAGGTGATACACTAGGCCGAATGAAGCCCTTATCAAGAAACTCCTACAACTGCTCCTTTAACTTCTTCAACTACATTAGGGTCATATGATATAGTGGAATAGAAATGGGTTGAGTGACGGGCAATAAGTCAATACCAAAATCGATATCCCTATGGGGCGGCATGCTCGGAAATTCGCGGGAAATACATCTGGGAAGTCTTTCACTATCGAAACTGACTCAATGGTGGGAGTATCAGCACCAACATCTCTCACAAAGTCTAGATAAGAAGCATGCCTCTTCTCAATCATCCGCTGAGCCTTTAGATATGATATAGCCCTGCTAGGAACATAATCTAATGCACCTCTCCATTCTAACTATGGTAGACCCGGCATAGCCACCGTTACAGTCTTGCTGTGAAAATCTAGAATAGCATGATAGGGCGACAACCAGTCCATGCATAAGATAACATCAAAGTCTGTCGTACTAAGCAGTAATAGATCATTCTGGTCTTAAAACCACCAATAACAACTAAACATGACCGATACACACGGTCAACAATAATATAATATCCCACAAGCGTGGACACATAAACAAGAGAACTCAAGGAATTACGAGATATGCCCGGAGTAAAGTAAGATGATACATATGAATAAGTGGATTCCGAATCAAATAAGACTAATGCATCCCTATGGCAAATCGGAACCATACCTGTAATGACTGAGTTTGAAGCAACTGTCTTCGTTCTACCCAAAAAAGCATAGAATCTGGCCTGGCCTCCCCCTCTAGGGCGACTTCTACCCGCCCGTCCCCCACCCCTAACTGGCTGTGCGGGTGGAGCGGCAACTGGGGCAGCAATCATGACTTGAGAAGTCTATGGACCTGACTGAATCTATGGGGCTTGCGTAGTTTGTGAAGGTGCAGCCCTCCTGAGTCTAGGGAAGTCTCTAACCAAGTGGCTGGTATCACCACACTCAAAGCAAGCACTCGGTGGGCGTGGCTGCTTAGATTAGCTCAGACCTGGTCGGTTGGATTGAACGTTGAAAGAACCCCGTGTAGGAGGTGGCTAGACAGTGGCGGTGCATAATGGGCAACCTGGGGCTTGGGAGTAGGGGTGTTCATAAAAACTCGAAAAACCGATCCAAATTGAAAATCAAACCAAACCAACCAAAAAATTGATACTTTTTTAGGTTTGGTTTGGTTTTGGCTTTGAATTTTAAAAATCAATGAAGTTTTTTTATTTTTGTTTTAATCTAAAAATAACCAAAAAAAACTGAACCAAACCGACTATAGAAGTAGCTATTCAAATTTATTATTACACCAATATACATGTATATTTTTATATAAAGCTTCTTCAATTTTATGGTACATATTAGCCATTTATATTTTTAGTCTAGTTCTTTTCTACTATAATAATCTAATTCTTTGTTTTTATATTCTAGTTTGATTGGTAACTAAATTATTCATCACTATTTGATTCAATTATCGTCAATAAAATGATAGATTTCTCAAAGATCAATTGGTTTGATAGTGTTACGTTGAAAATGTACTCGCCGGAATATGTGTTTGGTAGTGTATGTCTCATAATTAAGAAAAAAACTGATAATAAACCAAAAAACTGACAAAACCCAATGAAAACCGAACTCGATAAAAAATTGACTTAATTGGTTTGGTTTGGTTCCAATATTTAAAGAACCGACTTACTTGGTTTGTTTTCTTTTTAGGAAAAAACCGATCCAATGAACACCCCTACCTGGGAGTGGTTGGAGTACTACTAGAAGCTGGAGGTGTTGAATGAACTGGATAGATCACATAGCCTCTACCATGACGGGCTGTAGCTGCAGCGTGACCAAAAATCCTCCAGTACCTCGAGGCCTCTTGGCCTCTCTGTCCCCCCTCTCACAGCCTCGCATACCCTCCAACCTTCGTGCAATCTCTACCACCTGCTGATATAGGGTATCTGTCTCCAACTCTTGAGCCATGCTGAACTTAATACCATAGTTGAGCCCCTCGATAAATTGACGGACTCGCTCTCTGACTGTAGAAACCAAGGCAGGTGCAGGTCTGGAACTCTGACACTGTCATAGTACCCTGGCGCAACTGCTCAAACTCTGATCGCCATGCATCCGAAGGGTCTTAGAAACAAATTCTTTCAAGAATAAATTTGAAAACTGAGTCCATGTAAGTGAAGCTGCCTCGGCTGGGTTACCCTCCTCATACACTCGCCGCCACTAATTTGCCGCTCCGGATAATTGGAAAGTAGTGAAAGCAACCCTGCTAGCCATTGTGCGGAGAATAAGGTGGCATTCCTCAAAAAAACTATGTGCATCCTCTGAAGCTAAACCGCTGAAAGTACGAGGGTGACACTTCTTGAACCGCTACGAGTCTAAGCTCCTCCTCCTCAGATGTTGTCGCCCTAACCACGGGCTGAACCGGAGCAACAGGCTGTACCGGTATAACCTCTGGGACCTGATCGACCTAGACCCACTGCTCTGGGTTATGGGCCAGGGGAGTCTGAGTCCTCTCCCAGCCTGAGATATGGTTGGTGCAAGTGGAATCAACCCCGCTTGAGCTAGAGTACCAAACATGCTCAAGAACTGTGTGAGGGTCTCCTGAAGTGCAGGGGTAGCAACAGTTGCCTCAGATATTTGTCCCGCAACTGGAGCTACAGGTGGATCCTCTGTCACATCTTGGGCAGGTTCTTTAGCTGCACCACGTGCCCCTCCTCAGCCTCTGCCCTGACCCCGACTCTAGCAGGGGGTGCGGGTGTCTGACCGTCAGATCCAGCAGTACGTATCTTCACCATCTGCGAGAGAATAGAAAGTCAAAGATTCAGTTTTCGAAGTTAACCAATTCGCATGATAAGGAATCAAAGAAGTGAACTTTTTCTAACAATTCCATTGCCTCTCGAAGATAAGTATAGACGTCTCTGTACCGATCTGCAAGACTCTACTAAACCTACTTATGACTCGTAACTCCTATGAACCTAGGGTCTGATACCAACTTGTCACGACCCCAATTTTCCTTCGTAGGATGTCGTGATGACACTTAGTATCTACGACTAAGTAGCCTAGCAGTTAATAAAAACTTGGCAGAAATAATTAACAAAATACCAAGAACAAAGCTGAATAGCGGATATAAACTTTCGAAACTAGAATCCACAACAATACAGCCCCCAAGAACGGTGGAACTAAGTCATAAGCTCTACAGAATAACTAGAATAACTAGTGTATCACTGTCTAAAAAAATACAATAGTAAACAAGAATAAAAGGGAAGGTGAGTCCGAGGCCTGCGGACGTGGAGCACGTATACCTTGAAGTCTCCCAAGCAGCAACTCAAATCAACTCTAGCGTCCGGCACGGGTACGCATACCTGGATCTAAACAAAAATTGTGCAGAAGCGTAGTATGAATACAACACAATGGTACCCAATAAGTATCAAGCCTATCCTCAGTAAATTAGTGACGAGGACAGGTCAAGACACCTACTAGGATATAAAAAAATAGTATAAAAACATAATAAGGATAAATAATGGAAAGCGGAAAAATAACTGATACGATACAATTAATAGCATAAACTAATACCGAAATTTTTTAGCACGGAAATAATGTAAAGAAATCAGTAAAGAGAATCACGTGATCATATACGGTCAATAATTGACAAAAACAATGAAGAACAAAACAACAAGAACCACAACAAGGTACCGCCTCGTGTACATTAAGGATCACCACCAAGGTATCCACTCGTGTATATATATCAAGAATCACAACTAAGGTACCGCCTCGTATTTACAATTCACAATCTCAATCACAATCTTTTCTTTATGCCGCGCGAGCCTTACATTTGAAAACAGTTTTGCTGAAATAGCTACACGCGCTTTAACCCACCTTATGGCGCCGCGTGGCTTCATGTAGTTCCCCTAGAAGGAACGCGCACATAAATCCCACCTTATACTGCCGCATGCACATTAACCCTAAGCCTTATACTGCTGCATGCGCGTCAAGAACACATCACAATAACAACTCGCACCACAAGTGCCCATATATCATAACTTGCCAACAATCAACAATATCAATATTTTCACAACAATAGCCCATGGCACCATCACAACGGGTACAAGAATATCAACAACAACAACATTGAATATGAAATGCCCAACAAGAAAGATGTTTCAAAAGTAGCGATTTCGCCTCAATGTGACAACGGCTTTTACAACTTCAACATCAATAACTCAAATGAGATAATGTATAACTATGATATTAAATAAGAATAACTCACAATGGATAATAGAACGTATAACAATGACTTCAAATAATGAAAATCAACAAGGAAAGGGATAACATGAACAATAACTTCAAGTAATGGTAATCAATATTAAAGGAGATAACACGAGAAATAAATTCAAATAATGAATAATTAACAATGAAGAGACGCATGTACCAATAAAAGAGGCAACAAGTTCAACTAAAATATGAGAGCAATTTATCAAGTAGGGTGTAGAACAAGTGTTAAACAAGTCAATTAAGGCATGTAAGGATAGACCAACACAAGTGAAGATAGATTAACTATGAGAATTTAGAACATGATATGACATTTCAATTAAAGCATGGAAATAGTCTAGGAAGCCTAAACAGGTCAAATACCATGTACAACCCGTGTACTCACTCGTCACCTTGTGTACACAGCTTTCATATAGCACAAATGAACCAATCAGAACCAATCCTAAGGGGTAGTACCCTTACACAAAGTTAGGCAAGATACTTACCTCAAAACACGCTAATTCAATCCACTAGTAAGCTTTACTGTGATTATCCAACTCCGAACGGCTCAGATATAGCCAAAATAACTTTATACCATAAATACAACCATAGAAAACTATTCCGAATAATAAAGTTGCAATCTTTAAAGAAAACAAAAGGTCAATTAAAAAAGTCAACCCTGGGCCCGCATCTCGGAACCCGACCAAACTTATAAATTTTGAACACCCATTTGATAACGAGTCCAAACAAACTAAAATTACTCAATTCTGATCTCAAATCGACTTTCAATACCCCAAAATATAGTTTATGAAGTTTCGCAAAGTTTTCCCAAGTTTTCCAACTCAAAACACTAATTAAATGACAAAAATAACAATGGATCAGTTAGCAAAATCTGAGTTAGAATCACTTACCCCGATTATTTTCTTGAAAATCCCTCGAAAAATCGCCACAAACCAAGCTCCGTAGGTCAAAAGATGAAGAATGAGATTAAACCCTCGAGCTCACCCTTTTCTACCCAGTCATCTCGCATCTGCGAGCCCATAGCTGCATCTGCGACTCCGCACCTACGAAATTTCCATCGCAGGTGCGATCTTCACTTAGGCCTAGCTCTCTTCGCTTCTGTGGATGCAAAGCCGCTTCTGCGGTCGCACTTCTACGGGCAATGGCTCGCTTCTGCGAGCCCGCATCTGTGGTCCTCCCCCAGGCCGCACCTGCACGTCCGCTTTTGCAGACAATTGATCGCACCTGCGGTCCCAGCTGGCAAGACCAACCTTTGCTTCTACGGCTCCCAAGCCTCTTCTGCGGTGCCGCATCTGCAGCCCAAAGTGCGTAGGTGCGATTACACCAGAACCTCAGCAGCTTCAGCATTCCATTAAGTCCAAAAATGATCCAATTTCAATCTGACTCACACCCGAGGCGCCTGAGACCCCATCCGACTATACTAACAAGTTCAATAACATATAACGGAACTAGTTGCGGCCAAAAATCACATCAAACAACATCGATTCTACGATTCGCAACCCAATTCAAGCTTATTAAAATAATGAACATCTGACTTTCAAAACTAACGCCGATTCATACCAAACCAACTCCGATTGACCTCAAATTTTATTCACAAGTCATAAATGACATAACAGACCTATTCCAACTTACTAGTTTCGGAATCTGACCCCAATATTAATAAAGTCAACTCCCGGTCAACTTCTCAACCTTCCAAACCTTCAACTTTCTAACTTTCACCAATTCAAGCCAAAACAACCTATAGGCCTCCAAACCAATATCCGGACACGTTGCTAAGTCCAAAATCACCATACGAAGCTATCGAACCATCAAAACTCCATTCCGGAGTCATCTATATAAAAGTCAAACTCTGATCAACCCTTTCAACTTAAGCTTCCAACTTTAGAACTAAGTGTCCCATTTCACTCCGAAACTGACCAAAATCAAGATCAAACACCCCAGCAAATCACATTAATAATATAACATAGAGGAGGCAATAAATAGGAGAACGAGGCTAAAATACTCAAAAAGATCGATCAAGTCGTTATAATATACTTTTTAAAATTGTGTTATTCCCGATCGCCACAATCCGAAGAGTTTGATTGATGGAGTTGAGATATATGACATATCAACTAAGCAAAATTTCAACTTGCATGCTAACTTAATGTGGACCATTAATGATTTTTCTGCGTATGGAATGTTATTTGCGTGGATGACTGCTAGAAAGTTAGCATGTCCTTACTGCATGGAAAATGGTAAAGCGTTCACTCTAAAACATGGGCGAAAAAAGTCATGGTTTGATTGACATCGTCAATTCTTCCCAGTTGATCATGAGTTTAGAAGGATGAAGAATCCATTCAAAAAGAATATAGTTGAACATGATTTGCCACCTCCAATTTCGTCCGATGAGAAAATTTGGGAGAGGGGTCTGAACTTCACTAAAGTTACTGAGGCCCCACCTTCTTGATTTCCTGGATATAGTGTTACCCATAACTGGACAAAACAATGCATATTTTGGGAGTTTCCATACTGGAAGGATAATCTTCTCCGACACAATCTTGATATCATGCATATTGAGAAGAACTAGTTTGAAAATTTATTCAACACAGTGATGGATGATAAGAATAAGACAAAATATAACCCGAAGGCTAGACTGGACTTACAAGAATATTATAGGCGACCTGTATTACATTTGCAGTTTGCGAACAATGTTAAGGTGTATAATCCCAAGGCCAGCTACACATTCACTTTGGAATAAAGATGACAGATTTGTGAGTAGGTCATAAATCTAAAGATGCCTGATGGCTATGCTTTGAACCTGGAAAGACATGCCGATATGATTGCAGGAAAGCTGATTTATATGAAAAGTCATGACTGTCATATCTGCATGGAAACTTTAATCCCTATTGCATTTTGTGGTTTGTCTGAAAATATCTGGAAACCCATCACAGGGATAAGTTTGTTCTTTAAAGACTTATTTTCGGAAGAAAATCTATTTCAAATGAATCGGAACATTCCTGTAATCAGTAATAAGCTAGAAAGGATTTTTTCCATGTGGTTTCTTTGATATGATGGAACAACTTCCAATTTACCTTGTACACGAGGCGCGACTTGGATGGCCGGTTCAATACAGGTGGATGTATTCATTCGAGAGGTAATGATCAAACCTTGATTTATTCTTGTAATTTTCTTTGACATTATCATCTAATATGACAATGTGCAGGACTATCGGCAAGTGTACACGATTTGTTAAATAGAGGAATAGGATTGAAGGATCTATATGCTAAGCCTATCTTGCAAAGGAAACTGTCCATTTTTATTCATGCTATTTCAAGATTCATGTGCCATGTGCTAGAAATAGGCCCAATCGGCACAATGCCATGATTGAGAATGATCCATTATACAATATCCATATTCAATCAACCAGGCCGAGGTTCTAAAGATCGATCAAAAAGAGGCTTAAGTAGTATGGAGTACAAATCAGCTTCAAATCGTGTATTGCTAAATTGTCCGAAAGTTTAACCCTTTCTTAAGTAAGTGTTGACCTAATATTAATTTACACGGACTATTATTTAATTAGGTTGATGCAACTAACAAAATTTTCAATGTGTCGCTCAGTGACTTCGTGAGTCAATTTGGAAATGTTGTTGTATTTCTACATTTGAGGCGTGGTTTAAAGGGTGGGTAAGTGCAACTTACATACTTATTCACATATGAATATACATAGTTAGTCACCTGTGAATATACTTGCTCACTTGTAATTTTTTTAACACTACATGTAGGTCAATTATCCAAACAACGGTGTTAATCAATTTTTGAAAGATATATCTTGGGGACCTGCACCTATGGTTACAACTATGTCTAAGTATTTTGTGAATGGTTACAAATTTCACACCGAGGAATGCTCCGAATATAAAAAAAAGCAATAATAGTGGGGTGTGTATTAAAGGTGGTGAAGGCAACCAGGATGGGGAAAATGACTATTATGGTGTGATCAAAGAGATTTTAGAATTATCATATTCAGATTGGCAAAATAAGAAGATCATACTTTTCCGATGCAAGAGGTTTGACCCAACAGTTAGAAGAGGTACAAATGTACACTCGCAGTACAACATAATTAAGGTTAATAAAAAAAGGGAGTATGATAGCTATGATCCTTTTATAATTGAAGAAAATATTAGGCAAGTGTATTATGCTCCATATCCATTGCAGAGGGATAAGTATGATTGGTTGGTTGTAATCAAAACTAAGTTTGTTGGTAGGGTGGAAGTTGAGAATGTGTTAGATGTTGCTTACCAAAACGATACCTCAAGTGTTAACCAAATGGTAGACGATCAGTTAGAAAATGACTTGGAGCATCCTCAACGCATAATAGAAGAAGTTGATATGGAGGAAATAACAACCATAGAAAATAAGGACAAAGAATCACCTGATGAAAATGAAATAAGTGAAGAGACGAATTTTCGGAGAGGAAGGATATTACGAAGACGACTAGCATGTTAGTTTTTCCAAGAGCTCTCAGCTTATACAGATTTATATTCTCAATTCTAATATTTTCTTTAATTTATGCAGATGACCTATAGGGGTCGAGGTAGGTCTAGGAAGGATAAGAGGCCTATTGATCATGAGGATAGTGCTACGTCCTCGCTTCCTTCCACTCCACACTTGCATCCCTCTGCTACTGATGGCTGGCAGCAATCTTCTAGGCACATATTTTTTCCACCACATCCATCTACTCATCAGACTACCTACCATTCCCCCTCCCAACAATATTCTTACCATTCTCCACCATAGGGCTATACCCCGCTTCCTCCACATAATCTTACATATAGTTACATGGCTACACTGAATCAGTAGTCACAAGGTCATGTAGTGATATGCCCATCATCTGCTCGGCTTCACCACTAACTGGATCCATCTAGATTACAACCACCCGGATCACAGTAGTGGTCTGGATCGCAACAGAGATCTAGATTGCATCCATCGTCATCAGCGACCCTAGCTCCCTCTCCACGGAGTTCGTCTCCTAGCAGTTCTAGACTTCGCCTTCGGGATAGTAGAGCTGAGCCAGATTCCTCCCCTTCTACGCATCCTTCAGATACACCGGAGGATGATGATCAAGATATAATGCGGCATGATCGCTATCATAGGATGATCATCAGGCCTGAGGGCAAAGGGTAAAATTTATTTATTACTTTTTTATTTTTGCTTAATTATAATAGGTTCTTGTTTATTTAATATAATTGTTATGTTACAGGTTCATAACTAGTCATCAGACTACAAAGATAATCACTGAAGCTCTTGGTCAGTTGTATGATGCACCCTATAGGACTTGGAGTGATTTTTCACCGGAGCTCGTGGAGCAAATTTTCAACCAATTTAGGTTTTAATACAATTCTTATCTATTTAAGTATTATATTAATAATATTTTCATGTAATGTTACACACTTCATTTGCAGACTAAGTGTGTATGGAAGGACCGTCATAATAGTGTCATTCTGGTAAATTTTGAGTTTAAATGTCGTAAAAGACTATCCGATTCCTTTTGTATTGCTCGGAAGAAACATAAGAAGCCTTCATGGGCTCTATTGTATTTATGGGAGGATATGATGAGGCAATGGGCCACTGAGGATTTTGAGAAGAGGAGTGAACAGGGAAAGAAGGCCCAAGCATCTTAGTAAGGTGACTCGTTGCACTATGTGGGTACAAGGAGTATGGGAACTGCGAGGAGACTACTGGTAGTTCCTTAAAGTACTTAAATTTAATTTTATTAAACTATATTTATTTTAATTTAGTTAACATATTTTATTATATTTGTAGGAAAAAAAATATGGGGGGAAGCTGACTCACGATGAGTTCTTCATGGAGACTCACATCCGGAAAAAGAAGGCACAGACATATCCAAGTAGATGGGTCGAGGACTAGGCGGAGACTATATATGTAAGTTTCATAACTACTATAACTTAAAATGAATGTTTATAATATTATATAGTTAATAATTTTCTATCTCCTAAATAAAGGGTCGTTATATGACTACTACTGGGAGTACAGTCAGAGATTGCCACTGAATGAGCAACGTGACCCACTTTCCATTTCAGACGAAGAAGCGCAGAAGATTTGGTTAGATATTGTCAGTGGTCCTAAAAAGGGGATAGCATACGGCCTTCCAGAGAGAGCATTTCGACGCTACAGAGCTAGATTGCAAGGTATAGGGACTTCTGCCCAGGGCGAGGCACTTGATTGGTCGACTCTCTCGGCTATGGAGAAGAAGATCACAAAGTTGTCAGCAGAGCTTGAAGAGGCAAAGGCTAGAGAAGAAAGGAGAGATAAACAATTTGATAGCCTTCAAGGTCAGCTAGAAAAGAGGGACCAGCAATTTAATGTCCTTCAAGGTCAACTGACCAATCTTCTTGCTAGTAGTGTTTTCTCAATTCCTCGATCTCGTGAGTCTTCTCAGATACTAATCCTTCTCGTCGTGATCCTTCGAACCATGCCTACCATGAAGCTTATATTAGTGGAAATGGAGATGATGCAGTACAAACACTCCTTGAATGGTGTGTATTGCTAAACAAAGTCTTGAACTTGTGAATATTTAGTTGGAATAGTTTTGAATGATAATTGTATTGATGATATGCTTTTGTTGATATTATTTTGTTATTGATCAATTGTATTGTTGTTGTTGATGTTGTGGTTGACGTCGTTGCTGTGGTTGGCGTTTTTTAATTATTAATGTTATTAGCATTGTTGTTGTGGTAGGCGTTATGTTAATTATTATTGTCGTTGGTTAATTGTGGTTGAATGGTAGCAATATAATGCTGCCATTGTAGGATTGTTATTGGTTGTAATTGGCAGGTGGTGTAGCTTAAAAACAGCCATATTTTGCCAGGTTTTTACCTAGAAATTCGATCGATTTCCGACTGATTTTGGTCGGAATGCTTATATTAAAAGCCCAGAAATTCATAATTTTAGATCGATTTCGGTCGATAGTTTCAATGTGCAATCTGCATAAATATAAAATTTCAGACCGACGTCGGTTGGAAATAACCTTTTTATATTTTTTTTTAATGATTCCAAGCGATTTCTATCAGTATGTTAAAACTTAAAAAGAAATGTAAATTATCAAATAATTATATTTTCGATCGAAATTGCTCGCTATTCTACAAAACAAAAAAAAAATAATTTACATATTAAATCGGTAGGTATATTTATTTTCCAACAAAAATTATCAGATAAAGTGGTCAAACTTTAGTTGCATTAACCGACTGACTTCGGTCGGAAATTACGACCGCCTTCGGTCGCCACACGTTAGCGACCACTATTTTTTCGACGAATTAAAATCGGTCGGAAATCGATCGGTTTTCCTATGTTTCCGACCGATTTCGGTCGATTTTCTTGGACAGTTTTTGACAGTTTTCTAGTAATGATAATACCCATTATAGGATTATTTAATCCTGGGATTACTAAATTCAAATTAAAATAATTCAACCAAATGTGGAACAAAATAATTTTGTATCTAATCTCGAGATTATTATTCCTTACTCCACATAACCCTTAATACTCCATTGCCCTTATGATTTAATCTTCAAGGGCTGCACCGAGCGCCCAATTCTTAGGTACATTGGCCCCTCTGTTTGTTGATGTATTGACAGTGTAAACACATGAAAATTTTAGGAAAATTTAATATATAATATATACATAAATAAATAATTATTCAGTTACATAATATAATTTTTCGGCGTATGAATATTAATTGACATCCCTTCAGAAAAAAGTTTGTATCGCGTTGTATAGGTCGCATCATTGCATAGTTGTCTCAATCAATTTTTTTATTTCAGCAGTTATTATCCAAAATTATAACGACCGCTTTCACAAAGTGTTTATCCGCATATTTTTTTTTCCTCTTTATAGTTACTTTCATTTGTGCATTGTTTAGTAGTCCATCCAAGTTAATCATAAGCCCCAAGACGAACTTGTTCTTTTGACTAGACAAAACACTTTTTCTTTCTAAATCGTTTTTGCTTTGAATCAATCTGACGAATATGAGAATTTAAAGTCAATGAATTCTACGGCCAACTTTATTTCTCATGCAAACATAGAGTCCGAACTAAACGCAGTTGATTCTGTCATACCCGTTATGCCTAGTCTAGATCTACCGTCTTGGAATTAGGCATTAAAAATAGGGGGGAAATCAAGATGATCCCAACAACTTGATTGAATTGAGCAATCATGGTCCCAACTACCAATGACCTTGACCATTTCTCTCAAAGATAATTAGTCAAAGCACGGGGTGTGGGGGCAGTCGTCTTTTGCCTTTGCCAGACCTCCACTACACCAATGCCTGCTTTGTCAAAGTCTAACTTCTCCTCTTCTTCTTCAATTAAGTCTTTGATCTCTCTGGACTAGGGGTCGTTTGGTTTAAAGTTAATTATCTGAGATTATTTATATTGGGATTAATTATATTAAGATTACTTTATCGAATGTTTGATATATTATATTAATCATATGATTGTTAATTTTATTGCTTTATCCGTGGATAACTTATCCTAGAATTACTATTCCACCCTCTGGTAGGTATAAGTTATCCCGATACTATTTTTAATCATGAAATAACTTATACCGCGAATAACAACCAAACAAGGAATAGAACGGTATTAAATTTTTATCCTAAAATTATTTTAGTTTATTCATCATATCATTTACATATTTCAGCTTACCTCTTTTTTCTCGTCTTCTTTTAGTAATATGGTGCAAAAAGGGAAATTAAAGGAAGTGTTGAATTACATGAATCATTTCGTCTAAACGTTTAAATTGTTTGAGATTTAAATTCTTCCTTATTGATTTAAAGTTTGTACTGTTTTTCCTTATGCGCTTTTGCCAAGCACGTAAAAATATTTTGTAATAAGGTGGTGAAAGCCGAATGAAAAATAGATTTACCAAAAATATACTCTAACACCATGGTGATTTAAAAAAATTCTCTTTTCTCACACCATACAATTCGATGGTTAGCCACGCCACAATTCTATTACTATAATAAATTAACTTCTAATACAGTACTATAAGATATATGTTGACTATCTCTTTATGTTGTTGGAATGTTAAACTTCTACCTGATATAACTGATTCCGAATTATAATAAAATGTTCTTTGAAATTCGTATACCTCCTTACTTGCTAACTTTGATTAGGACTAGTGATGGCAAACTGGTGAAAAAAAAACAGTTAATCACCCATATTATCCACTAAAAAGTGGGTTGGATAATAAATTTTTTAAAAATGGGTCAAATATGGATATGAATCATATTATCCATTTAGAAAATGGATAACTAATAGGTAACCAATGTGTTTAACTTTTATATTTGTAAAGCCTCAAATTGGGGGTTACTCAAGTTTGGGAGACTAGAAATTCTCCCAAAAGTGATCATATTCAAGAAGTCATGGATAATATGGTTACCTATATTATCCGCCGATTAACTCGTTTTTTATCCATATTAAATATGAATCGATCGGATAATTTATCCATTTTTTACCCAAACTATATTCGGCCCGACCTGCCTATTTGCCACTCCTAATTAGGACGTATATGATGTCTTTTATTCTAAAAGAGTCGTATATGTCCTGATCAAAGTAAGTTAATGAATGACATACGCATTTAGTACTAGATTATGTTAAACTATGTGCACACTTCTCCGGTATTCTTTGGAATGTATCTCTAAAAGATGTAATCGCATTTTGAACTCTAATAATTGCCATCGTTATTATTGTCTTATATGACACTAATTAACTCTGAGTAAAAAAATCTTGATTTTCTCAATATTTAGTATATCATTTTGCCATAGGTGGAAAATCATGCCCGAAACTTCTTTGCTACTTATTAATTCCAGAAAAGTAGGGTCAAGGGACCAATTTATTCATCTAATAGAAAAGTGTTTTGAATATCGGTTGCCCAAGTGAAGTTTGTTTTAAGTTTGTTTTGATGATTGACAAAGGAACTTAAGTATGAACCAGGTTCATCTTCAGTGTATATAGTCACGGACAGAATTCGAGCATAAAGGCTGCACGTGAGGGATATAAGCTTAACCGATTATATCCGATATCTCCTGATCGAAGAAGTTGCATAAATGATAAGGAGAATGTCTCCTTACCCAAAGAGAACTTTATCCAAGATAAGGGAGGAGTTAGAAGTTGAAAATAACTAGAACTCTTCCACCAAGGAAGAGTAAAGCATTAGACTTCTAGTTATTTCTTATTCTACTAACTCTATAAATTGTAGGAAGTTCTCATTCCACAAAAAAGCACAAACGCTGAAGTTAAACGTGAGTTGAGAGCAAAATAGCAAGGCATTTTGCAAACAATTCTTGTGTGATTCAAGTGTGCAAACCTGAAGCTACATTGTCTGTCTTTTATTACAGTTTCATTGTAGTAGGTGGTTTTTAAATTGTACCTTTCAAGCTTTATCTAGAGGCAATTGTATTAGGTAATCTGAGTATTCAAATTAGAGTTAACTTGAAGTTGTCACAACAGTTAGAGGCTGGTTGCCACAACCGGATTAGAGTTAATCCTTAGGTTTACAAAGAGTTTTGTAAATGTTGCTTTGGCTTAGTGATTTAGTGAAGTGCTGAGGAAAATCCTACTGAGTAGTAAGTCGTGGTTTTTTCACCTTTTGAGCTGGGTGTTTTTCACGTAAAAATGCTTGTGTTCTTTACTTTTCGCATTTAATATTTCCGTAATAGTAGTATAAGGAACACTTAGAAGAACCAGGTCTTTCTATAATCAGTGCACACGAAAACTGGACACCACTCAAATC
>MCJB01012838.1:20872-86595 GCA_002018475.1 Nicotiana obtusifolia | reverse complement strand
CCACCCCCCTCTTGTGTGGCATTGACGTATAAAACATCAATTGGTATCAGAGCGGGTTATCCTTGAAGAGGCTAACACCTTAGGAGAAGATCAAGATGAGTGCATCACCTGGAAATTGGGAAGGGTGATCCACTACTAGGTCACCACTCTTTAATGGCCAGTACTACTCTTGATGGAAAAACAGGATGAGAGATCATATTATAGGAGAGGACTATAAGCTATGGAACATTGTCACCGATGGTCCACTAGTTATCTTGAAGATAAATGCTAAAAGAGTAGAGGTGCTAAAGATAAGAGCGGATATCACAGCTGAGGACTTGAAGAAATGGGAGAAGAATGCTAAAGCCAAGAAATGGCTTATTTGTGGACTTGGTCCAGATGAGTATAGCAGAATTCAGAGCTGCACCACTGCTAAGGAAAACTGGGACACTCTGCAAGTGGCTCATGAAGGAACACCTCAGGTGAAGAGATCCAGAGGAACTCTACTGTATTCTCAATATGAGAACTTTACTATGAAGGAAGGAGAAACCATTCAAGAGATGTACAAGAGGTTCACTACATTGACAAATGAACTAATGTCTCTTGGAAGGATTATTCCTGAAGAAGATAGAGTCGAGAAGACATTGACAAAGGTTCTGCCTATTACTTGGGAGAGCAAAATCATTGCCATTCAGGAATCAAAGAACATTGCAACTCACCCACTGGATGAATTAATTGAAAATCTTACTGCCTATGAACTTAGGAGACAAACTATAAAATGGATGTACCTAAGAAGGAAAGGAGTCTGGCACTCAGAATCACTGAAGGTTCTGATATAGAAGATGACAAAATGGCTATGATTACCAAGGACTTCAAGAAGTACCTGAGGAGAAGAGGGGGTCCTTCAAGAAGTGAAAGCTATAGTAAGTCAAAAGTTCCTGAGAAGCAAACCAATGATGGATGCTACAAGTGTGGTAAGACTGATCACCACATCAAGAACTCTCCTCAATAGGAAATTGAATGGAAGAAGGAAAGACCTAAACGAAGGAACAGGAAGAAGGAACATATTCAACCTAAGAAAAGCAAAGGATCAACTAAGGCTATGGTCGCTGCTTGGGGAGAAAGCTCAGATGATGATGATGGGGATGAACAAGAACTTATGGCCATTGAAGAATCTGATGAAGAAACTGAGGTAAGTGTAATTCATCTCAAAGACAAGATTAAATTATTGACTAAAGAAAGGTTATCTGAGTTACTTCTAGAACTAATTGATGAATCTGAGGATGTAAACAATGAAAAGAAATAGTTGTCTAAAGATGTGTGATTTTGAAGGCTAAGTGCAAAAATCTGGAACTTAGGGTTAGTGAGACTGTAAGTGAAAACACTGTATTGAAGAACCAGGTCCACGCACTGGACTCAACTGTTCTAGAACTTAGATCTGAAAATCTAAAATTGAAATTAGGTACTGGTAAAAAGATAGCTGATCACACACAACTCACTCTAGAAGAAAATGTAGGAAAATGAAAGATGAGTTGTATAAAAGGGATGAGCAAGTGAGAATCCTAATGGAGGATCTAATCAAGGTCAAGCCTGAGCTAGACAGAACTAGTAAATGGAACAGGTCCTCCAATGCACTTTCATAGCTACAGGAACACCATAGTAGCAATAGAAGAGGACTTGGCTTTGGTAATCTGGCACCTAAATGGGATCCCAAAAGCAAGTACCTCACACTTCCTAAGAACAAGATTTACACACAATGTGGTAAAATAGGTCACTACTTTTCAATAGAGCGGAGGCGAACTGATCAACGAGAAAGAGGCCCTACTCACTACAAACGAATACACCACAAGATCGAACTGCACTCATGCCTCTCCCGCATCAAGTTGACCGCCCCCCCTACGTAGTGATTCTATCAATCATGTACGTAGGTAGGACCCTCCATTCTGATTGGTATATCATGAAAAAAGAAAGCCATTTGCACCAGGCGCACTGCGCTTTCCCTTGCCCAGATGTTCGCCTTTCTAAGTCAAGTAATGGTGACCCACCGAAGACTGGAGCTTCGTAACATGTTGATGAAATGGAACTTAGATCACGATGTGAACCTACTTATGAAAAAGTAAATGCACTACAAAAGAAAAGGCAAGTCAAAAGAACAAAGAATAGGCTACCAAGTTAGGCTAAAAAGAACTTGATTCACCCTTTTGCCTATACAAAGGGACCCAAATTAGTCTGGGTTCCTAAGACTAATCTCTTATTTCCTTTTGCAGGTCCAAGTGAAGGGGAGCAGCCAAATATGGTACATGGATAATGGTTGCTCAAAGCACATGACAGGAAACAAGAACCAGTTCCTTTCACTTGAGGACCTTAAAGGAGGTAATGTCTCTTTTGGAAATGGGAAGAAAGGTGAGATTATTGGGGTTGGAAAGGTTGGTAAGACTGATTCTCACTCCATTAAGAACATCTACTTGATAGATGGACTGAAGTACAGTCTAATAAGTGTATCTCAATTGTGTGATAGAGGTAACATGGTAGCATTCACATATACCAAATGCTTTGTGATTAATCTTACCACTGACAAGATAGTTTTGCAGGGAAAAAGAGTGACAACATATATGATGTAGATCTGTCCACACTTTCAGAAAATGAACTCACTTGCTTAAGTGTGTTGGATAATGATACCCTCCTTTGGCACAAGAGACTTGGTCATGCCAGTCTAAGTTAAATAAACAAACTAGTCTCCAAGGATTTGGTGATAAGACGGCCTAACATTAAGTTAAAGGAAGATAAAGTTTGTGAGGCTTGTGCAAGGGGGAAGAAGGTAAGATCCTCTTTAAAAGCAAGAAAGTGGTAAGCACCAGCAGGACGATGGAATTGGTCCATATGGATCTTTGATGGACCAATGAGAACATTAAGCAGAGATGGTAAGAGATATGTGATGGTGCTTGTTGATGATTACTCTAGGTTCATTTGGACACTGTTTTTAATATCTAAAGATGAAGCATTTGACATGTTCATTTTTTTGTTTAGAAAAACTCAGAAACAACTAGGTAATCAACTTGCATCAATTAGGTCTGATCATGATACTGAATTAGAGAATGCTAAATTTGCTGAATTTTGTGATGAGCATGGCATAGATCATAATTTTTCTGCTCGTAGTACTCCACAAGAAAATGGAGCAGTTGAAAGAAAGAATATGACACTTGAAGATATGGCTAGGACTATGCTTCTTTCTAGTAAACCGCCCCATAGTTTCTGGGCAGAAGCTATGAACACTACATGTTACATCATAAATAGGCGGATGACCAAACCTCTTATAGAGAATACTCCCTATGAGTTACTTAAAAGAAGAAAGCCAAATATATCACATCTTAGGGCATTTGGATACAAGTGTTTTGTGAACAATAATGGTAAAGACTCCCTAGGTAAGTTTGATCCCAGAAGTGATGAGGGAGTATTTTTGGGATATTCTTCACATAGTAAAGCTTATAAGATTTATAACAAAAGAACTATGTGTATAAAAGAAAGTGTACATGTGATTTTTGATGAAACTAACATTCTTTCTGAGAGGCGGGAACATGATGATGAAGCGATTGAGCTGGTAAGAAACTCAAATGAAACTACAGCCCAGACTGAAGCTGCATCAGAAGTAGGAACAGGTGATGGAACGGGTCCTTCCACCCAGGGCAACTTAATAGGGGAACTGAACAAAGAGGAAGTGATCCTTAAATCTCAAGGGAACCTATCCATGAACTTGTTCCTCAGCAAAAAAATATTGAAGGAACATCTAAGGGAAACCAGCTGGTTGTGAAACCTTATAAGTATCAAAGTTCTCATCCCATTGAGAACATAATCGCTGATCCAACCTCTGGAATCAAAACTAGATCTTCTTTGAAGAATCTTTGCGCTTTTGATGCTTTTTTATCTCTGATTAAACCTAAAAATGTTGCTGAGGCTTTACAGGATGCAGCCTGGGTGAATGCAATGCAAGATGAACTCAACCAATTTGAGAGAAGTCAAGTTTGGCATCTAGTACCAAGACCCAAGGACAGATCAGCAATTGGCACTAAGTGGGTCTTCAGAAACAAACTTGATGAAGATGGAATAGTTACAAGGAACAAGGCAAGATTGGTGGTTCAAGGATATAGTCAAGAGGAGGGCATAGATTATGATGAGACTTTTGCTCCAGTTGCAAGATTTGAAGCAATTAGACTCCTTATAGCCTTTTCTGCTTAGATGGAATTCACTCTCCATCAGATGAATGTCAAGAGCGCCTTCCTCAATGGCTACCTAAAGGAAGAAGTGTTTGTCAACCAACCTCCAAGCTTTGAAAGCAAAGAATGTCCAGATCATGTGTACAAGCTTTACAAGGCACTTTATGGGCTTAAGCAGGCTCCAAGAGCATGGTATGAAAGATTATCAAAACTTTTGCTTAAGCATGGCTACAAGAGAGGTAAAATTGACAATACTTTATTCTTGAAAGAAAAAGGTAAAGATCTCTTGGTAATACAGATATATATTGATGATATAATCTTGGTTAAGTAAAGAATTTGCTAAACTAATGGGGAATGAAGTTGAAATGAGTATGATGGGTGAGCTTAATTTCTTTTTAGGCTAACAAATTAAATAAAATTCAAATGGAACTATGATCTATCAGCAGAAGTATGTAAAAGAGTTGCTTAAAAGGTTTAAAATGAAAGATTCCAAAGAAATTGACACTCCTATAGCAACTGTCACAAAATTGGATGTAGATGAATATGTTGATCAGAAGTTGTATAGGGGAATGATTGGCTCTTGTTGTATCTCACTGCTAGCAGACCTGACATTGTTTTCAGTATAGGCCTTTGTGCTAGATTTCAAGCAAGTTCAAAGGAGTCTCACTTGACTGCTGTCAAGAGGATCCTGAGACTTAGTGGGATATGCTGATGCTGATTAAGCAAAAGGTAGAGTTTCAACTTAGTGGGATATGCTGATGCTGATTATGCAGGTTTTCTTGTGGATAGAAAGAGCACTTAAGGTATGGCACACTTTCTTGGCTCATGTCTTGTGTCTTAGGCCACCAAAAAGCAAAACTTATTGACCATTGAAGCTGAGTATGTTGTTGCTGCCTCATGTTGTGCTCAATTGTTGTGGATCAAACAGCAATTAATGGACTTTGGAATTGACGTAGGTTGTATCCCCGTATTTTGTGACAACACTAGTGCGATTAGTATGACAAACAACCTGGTTCATCACAAAAGAACGAAGCACATAGATGTTAGGCATCAATTTTTGAGGGGCAACTTCGAAAAGGGTTTGATCACTGTGGAATTTTGTGCTACTGACAACCAAATAGCTGACATCTTCACAAAAGCTCTAAGTAGAGAACACTTTGAAAGGAACATGTTAGAATTAGGGATGATTAATGTCACCTAAAAGGAACCAGTTCTAACTCAAAAATTGGTTCGAGGAATTGTGAATTTTTGTAGAAAATTAGATTAGATTTTGTTTAGTCTCATACTTTCATCAGTATACTCTTGTGCCGTGTGATAAAATGACTCATCAATCTCTGATGATATTATTCTCTAATGATATTATCTCTATTTTCTTGAAAAATTCAGATCTACACAAGAGATTTCTCAATGAAGAACCTGATTCATCAAGATTACTTGGTACGTATTCTCCACTCTGCGTATTTTGAAATAATTATATTTGGATTATGATCAAGAGGAAAGTCCCTTTCAATCCTAAACTCCTTGACCTTATCAATTACAAAATGAACCGGTTTCATTCAAACAAGAGTCCAAAACGTAATAAGTGTCTAGATTCTAGGGACACTCTTCTACGTCTTATCAAACTATATTTCAGTTTGATTAGACTTCTGAAAAAGGTTGTCGTTACCCAATTAAACACCCCCTTCTTAAATTGATTAGGCCTTAGTGTTTCTTCACTTCTACTTCTCAAGCCGTCAAAATTTTCCCCATCTTCTCTCATCTTCCAAACACACTCAAACTCATTTTTTTTATCCAAGCACATAAATGGCTAACCATTTTGAGAATCCATCATCACCACCCAAGGAATTCACACCCACACCATCTATCACACCTTCAACCACGCTCACCTCTAAGAAAAGCAGAGTCAAGATGCTTGCTCGCAAGGTTGTTGCGGGAAGAGAACAAATTAAAAAAATTAATGAAAAATTAAAAGCAAGTCGAGAGGAAGAACCCTAAAAATCTGATGAATCATTCAAATCTGCTACTGAGGGGGAAGAAACTGTTTCGTCTGACACAGAACAGGTAACTTCTTATCCAAATATTACTACTGAAATCATCTCTGAGGTCGCCGAAAATATGGATAATAGATTCATTCTGGTGGGAATTATGGCTAGGTTGAGACGACTGAGTCCAAGAAAATAGGTAGTAAAGATGAAAAGAGAAAAGAAAAGGAGAGTGAGGGTATTCAAGGTGTTGTGAGGGGTAAGAGAAAAGGAGTGGCTAAAGGTTCACCCACTCCTGCTAGTCTAACTGAAGAAACAGGAAAAATGGTAGTGTGAGTGAGGAATATGCAGGAGAAGAAGCTAGTGTAAAAGAAAAAAGGGGAAGTGGATCTGGAGAAGCTGCTGAGGAGTTGGTTCGATTAGGGAAGGATGTTCAATAACTTGCTCCATCTGAGCAGGAAACCCTCGCAGACCTACTGAAAAGGGTGACTAACAGTTACAATCCCAAAAAAGAAAAGGAGTGCAGGAGTCAAAGTTTCTGGCACTGCTAGGGCAAACAAGAAGAGAAAGGTTGCCTCTTCTATCCCTGTAGAGATTTCTCCCACTAGAGGAAGAGCTACAAGGAGTCAAAAAAGGCAGAGTGAGGCTGAAATGGAAAAGGCCTTAGAAGAAAGTAAGAGAAAAGCTGCTGCTAAAGGAAAAATAAAAAGGTAGTTGAGCCTATTGAGACTATTGAAATTGACAAGATGGACCTGGTCCTTCGCGATGAAGAAGAGACAGGAGAAATGGAAGTTGTGACTCCAAAGGCAAAGAAAGCCAAGACTTCCTCAAAGAAGTCTGTTTCAAAAACTAAGTCTGGGGAGCCATCTACTTTGGCAAAAAGAACCAGGTCTGCATTGAAACCAAGAAAAGTGAAAATAGTGGAGGAAAAGGAATGGAGTGAAGAAGAAGAAGATGGTTAAGTTTGGAAAGAGAACCATCTTGAAAGGTAGACTCCTCAGGGGCTTGGAGGAGGAAGGTATGGTAATGCTGCTGGAGAAGTTACAATGCAAGGATGGAAGGACATGGTCCTTCAGATGGATGGAAAGCTGGCAAGAACTCAGATTGTGGAGTTCATGGCAAATTTTGAGATCAAAAATGGTAGGGTCACCAGTGTGGTAAAGGGGGTGATAGTGAATTTGATGATAAAGAACTAGGAGAGATCTTAGGTGTACCTGCTGAAGGGTACAACCATTATAAGAAGCTCAAATGGCCAAGTGTAAAGAATCTCCCTACTGCCCTTACCATTACAAGAAAGTTTGGTGATAATGATGAAGAGCTTGAGCCCAAGGCTGTGTACAAAAGTGAGATGAAGCCACCCTACAAAGTGCTATTCAAATTTGTTAACAAAATTGTGCTGCCTAGGCAGGAAGAGAGGCACATTGCCACATTCATGGAACTGGTCCGTATGGAATGTTTGGACAGTGGGAGGCAAATCAATTGGCCTAAATTTATTATCCAGCTTCTTGATAGGGTTCTTAAAAAGAACTGGCACCAAAACTCATGACATACCCTATGGTTTTATTCTCACGGCTGTACATGCACACTTCAAGGTACCCATCAAGAAATGGGAAGTTGGTACAAGCAAGGATCATTTGGGGCAAACACTCTAACTGCTTGTGACTATGAAGTCCAAACCACTCCCAAAAAACCTGGTTCATCTAAAAAGGTACCATCGAACAGCAAAGTGAGCGCTTAGATGCAAAAAAGTGGGGCTAAGGATGTTGAAATTGACAGGATGAAAAAGAGGTTGGCAGAAGTAGAAGCTGAGAGAGATGCTCTCAAAACTGAGCTTGCAAAAGAGAAGGAGAAGAATGATGGCATTCTTCAGAATATGCTGAAACTGCTTCAAGCCAAGAACCAAGAACCTGGTCCTTTCCGGCTTTAAAACTTCCTAGCCTAGTTAGACCAACCAGTTACCCGGATGAAATTATTTTTTTGTTTCTTTTGCTCATGATCCAGTGTTTTTATTTCTCTTTATGCTTGTGGATGACTAAGTATCAATGATAATCGACTGTTTTTGTGCTCTAACTATTTGTCGATGCTTCTTAGATGGATAATATCATTAGGTTGATAAATGATACTTGATTTCATGATTGCAATTTGAAGTAGCCCCAGTGGCCATGAGTAATTTCTATTAAAATCTTGTTATCTAACATAATTACGCAACTTTTTGATGATGCCAAACGGGGGAAGATAGGTTTGTGCTTTTTACTTTGGACTGTGATGTTTATAACCTAATGAACCTGGTCCTTGATGATTAGTGTCTTTAAAATGGAAAGTGTGCTAACATTGTGTTGATGTTGAGCTAAGTTGACACAGCGCCTATGCTTATGAAAAGCACAGAGTTTGTCATCATCAAAAAGGGGGAATTTGTTGGCCCAAGTGAAGTTTGTTTTGATGATTGACAAAGGAACTCAAGCATGAACCAGGTCCATCCCCAGTGTACACAGACACGGGCAGAATTCGAGCATAAGGGCCGCAAGTGAGGGAGATAAGCTTAACCGGTTATATCTGATATCTCTTGATCGAAGAGGTTGCATAAATGATAAGGAGAAGGACTCCTTACTCGAAGAGAACTTTATCCAAGATAAGGGAGGAGTTAGAAGTTGAAGATAACTAGAACTCTTCCACCAAGGAAGAGTAAAGCAATAGACTTCTAGTTATTTCTTATTCTACTAACTCTATAAATTGCAGGAAGTTCTCATTCCACAAAAAAACACAAACGCTGAAGTTAAACGAGAGTTGAGAGAAAATTAGCAAGCTATTTTGCAAACAATTCTTGTGTGATTCAAGTGTGCGAACCTGAAGCTACATGAACCAGATAGAAGAACCAGTTCCAGGTGTATGTCTTTTATTCTAGTTTCATTGTAGTAGGTGATTTTCAAATTGTACCTTTCAACTTTATCTAGAGACAATTGTATTAGGTTCTCTGAGTATTCAAGTTAGAGTTAACTTGAAGTTGTCGCAATAGTTAGAGGCTGGTTGCCACAACCAGATTAGAGTTAATCCTTAGGTTTACAAAGAATTTTGTAAATGCTGCTTTGGCTAAATGATTTAGTGAAGTGTTGGTGAAAATCCTACTGAGTAGTAGATCGTGGTTTTTTCACCTTTTGTACCGGATGTTTTTCACGTAAAAATACTTGTGTTCTTTACTTTCCTCATTTACTATTTCTGTAACAGTAATATAAGACTAAGAAGAACCAAATCCTTTTATAATCAGTGTACGCGTGTTGGACACCACACAGATCACCCCTCTTGCGGGGTACAAAACATCAATAACTAAGTTTGAAATGTAAGAAATTGGAGTTGGTTCGATATAACATCAAGTTTATAATGTATAATGATGTCATTATACATTAACTTGGATGTTGAGGGAAATGTTTCCACTTAAGAGAAAAGCTACACCTGTCTAGACAGACCAAAATGAGAAGTGGGTTAGTTTTACTAAAGATGACGAGAGTTCTTTTTTTAACACGCTATGACTTTCTTTTTCCATTGATAATCTTGTTTATAATCTACACCTTTCGGCTTTCACATATTTCAAGAATTAAAAATTATTAAGATAATACTGCGATCTAATTTTCTCATCATCCTATTCTATTTTATATTAGTGTATGTAACTTCTTTGAACTGAGAATTTATCATTCCGATAGTACTTCTGTCCTTGACAGTAGGTAATAATACCTGAAAGTTGATTTCAAACGAGCGGTCGGGTCAAATACGGGCGAGTGGGAGTCGAAAACGGATGATGCAAAGACGAATAAATTATTCGATCCAACCCATATTTAACATGAATAAAAAAAGATTAACCAGCGAATAATATGAATATCCATATTATATCCATATTATCCATGACTTCTTAAATATGATCGCTTTTGAGAAAATTTCTAGTTTCCCAAACTTGAGAAACCCCCAATTTGAGGCATTACAAATGTAAAATTAAAGTGATTAGTTATCCATTGGTTATCAATTTTCAAAGTGGATAATATGATTCTTATTCATATTTGATCCGTTTTGAAAAAGTTCATTATCCACCCATTTTTTAATGATAATATGAGTGAATCTTAACCATTTTGCCACCACTACTCTAGATTAATCAACATTCAAAGTCAAATTAGAATACCTAAGTTGACGGAGAACATAGTATAATACAAGTTAAATTAATATTTTAAAATTGTAGTTAATGAACTTCGGTTCTAAACAACCATATGCATGTATTCCCTTCGGATTTAAAATAGAGAAATCCGCTTCCACCAAAAGCCAACTAGATCAGATGTATACCTCGACTATTCCAATAGTAGGAGGTCGAATCCATACTTACTACTGGATTTTAAGCCGCTTCTCACCAGATTATACGGCTGCCTGGAGACAGAATTAAGCAAGCTTCACAAACTTATCGAAATAAACACCTAAGTTCGTTCCAGAAACATTATCTAAAACAAGACTCTATCACAATCAATTCACATGGCCAGAGCCACATCCACTGTAAATATCACAGGAAACTGAGGTTATTGAATTGGATTGCACCCAGAAAAGAGTTGTCATCCCCTTCTCTGGAAACAACAAGCAAGGCTGTTTAGTATAAAACTCACTCGTGCAGCGCATTTAGGACTCATAGAATAGGCCACTTTTGTAAATGGTTTTCCCCATATAATACAGCAATTCTCTTTCTATTCCTGATCGATGCTAACAGCAGGACACAAAGAGACTAGAAAGTGAACACACTTTTACAAGCTTGCTGAACGAGCTTTGGAAATAGAGATTGAAAAGAAAATGCTTCCCAATACGATCAGATTGTGAAGCAAAGAAGAGGATGAAGGACCACAGCAAGCAACAACTATAAGTGAATGATAGAAGATAATTTAACAGCTTTTTACAGGACATACCTCAACTCTTCAAGTTCGCGGTAACGAGGGGTTGGATTGTCCAGAAGAGTAAACAAGGATTTGATAATTTGCTTCAGAAAAGGAGGGGGGTTTGGTTGTTTCAAACTCCAGACTGTAGTATCAGCTCCTTTTCTATCTTACTCAATTGATTCAAGCCAAATAAAAGTAAACACAACCTTAACCTAACCCCACAAACCAAACAAGTTTAAAAGTATCCGTTATTCATGGTTAAGATGCATGCACCACTTCAACAACAACAACAACAAAAACCCAGTGTAATCCCACACGTGGGCCTGAGAAGGGTAATGTGTACGCAAACCTTACCCCTATCTTGTGAAGGTAGAGAGATTGCTTCCGATACACCCTCGGCTCAAGGAATGCATGCACCACTTCCTTTTTCATATTTTAGCTTACCTCATTTTTCTCTTCTTCTTTTTTCCCTTTGATAAGGACCTCTTTTTTCTCATTTTCTTCGAATACTTTGGTGCAAAGAGGGAATAGTACAGATTAGTAATTCAATAGAGCAAAAACCAAAAGCAAACAAAAAGCACATTATTGAGTTTGACACATTGTGTAGTTAGTGTGTCAATAACTCAAAAGTGACACAGTAAAGTAACAACCAAAAGGACTTACCTTACAATAAGACAATTTACCAATTGTCAGTTGACAACCACTTTGAATGCCTAAAATAGGAAAAGGGGGAAGGAAGGTCTACTTATTTTATGCCTTGTGAAATAATTTTTATTTTAAATAACTTATACAAATTGTAATATAACTTTCTTGTCCTAGAGTTAAAATGATAATAATAGAAGAGGTAAAAGATGGGGCGGAGGCGAATCATATGATTCATATCACACAAAAGCTTCAACACTTAGGTATAATAGGCAACGTGTATCATATAAAAAAATACCATGAAATAAACTTAGTAAAAAATAGCAAATAGGAATTTCCTCTAGTATGCGGCAAACTTCACAACTTCCTTTAATAACAACTTATAAAGTTTAAGCATTTCAAGCTCATCATTTGTTCAGACCAACCAAACTTAATTCTTACTCGAAAGCATATTGTTTCAAGCAAGTTCTTCAAAATAGTTTTCTCGGTTTTGCACTTCTTCTCATCAGTGTCTTGCATGCAGAGTGTTTAGAGATAGAAAGCAAAACCATGTTGCGTACTTAGATCGGTTACCTGACTTTTGTTCGCAAAGGATCTAATTCAAGTCAAAATTAGCATACAAATGGAACTAGACAGCATCTGGACTACACAAACACAGATCTGAATTCAAAAGTTCTGCCTATTAGTTAAAGCTATATACAAATTTGATACATTATTTTCCTGACGGTGAGGGAAAAAATTCTAATCTACATTACATGAAATTGAAGCAGATTGTTTCAAATGCTCGACGTTGCACAGCGCTGCCCCAATCAGATAACACCAACCACAATGACGGTGGCTAAAATAATTCTCAAAGAGCATTATGATTTTAGATATTGTCCATCAAATGAATCAGTTAGTAGAGCTTACCGGTACCACCCGGCTAGTGCTCGACTCTCCAAATGAAACAGAAGCTAAAGACTTGGAAGCCCATGCCTTGGCGTTCATAGCTCCTTCCTGCAAGTTGCTTCTCTTGCATGGCTCCTGCAGTGAATTACATAACTGTATTGCTCGATTCAGATAGAGCAGAGGAAGCTCCCACAAGCTTCTTATTCTTATATGTAAATTGGACCTTTCCCAGCTGAAATGAGCAATCTTTCGTAAAGCTGGAAATAACTTATAAAGCAGTCTCATTAGCACAAATGCAGTGGCCAAGGCCAAATAAGTTTCCTCCTGAAGAAGGTTTTCAGGAGATCTGGCCCAGGAGAATGGACAGTTTTCCTGGTCACTGCCGTGCAATTTCAAATGATTCGAGGAGCATCTAGACTTGCCAAGAGAAGTGTCATCCACTGAAGCAATCTGAAAACCTGTTTCATATTTAGAGAGAGGGCTTAAGATAAAGAAAGTAGGAATGATGGCTGCACTTAATAAGTTGCAATCCTAAAAGAATAAACGAACAGCATATTTTACACTTCTGAAGTAACAGCATTAGCTTGAAACCAACTTGCAGCTAGAAAACATAGTTAATGATGTATTCGCATGTATACCAAATTAGACAGGCAACATGACTCGTCAATAATTTGAAAGTAAAGTACTAAAAGAGGGAAATGGAAGTTTTAAAAAGAAAAAGTGAGGCGTAGAAATCGCCGAAATGCTGCATTTTCAAGATGCAAAATCACCTTCTGCCCGAAAATGTAAAATAACCTTAGCAAAAGCAAAATCACCAACAATTTCGATTAATTTGTATTTAACACGCAGAACCCATCCGGCAATTTTCTTTTTTTTAGTACTTTCTTTTTTGGGGTGGGAAGAGGGGTTGTTGGATAATGTTACTAATTCTATACAGATTCCCCTTTTAGGGGCACCAAGTCCAAAACACAATAATACAGTTTAACAAACATGCTTACCAGTAGTGCCACTGTAGAATTCAATCACTGAATCAAGGGTGCGAGAGCCATGATACCGTATGCGCATTGTTGAGTTTAAAAGGAAGAGAGTGGGAAACCCATGAACTCCATACTTTGAGAGAGTGCTGAAAAGACATTCTTAGTTGTCAGCACAATGTAGAGAAAGCACATCACTGTAAAACATTAATTTCACACTAACCTTGGCTTAACAGCTGACTCTTCAATTGCGAAATGGGGAATTGAAGGAAACAAAGAAGACAGGACAGAAAATTTTGGCCTAAAACCTCCAGAGAAAGGACACCAGGATGCATAGAAAAGCAAAGCAACATAATCATGTGTATTCCGGTGGATCATATTTAGTGCCCTCTGCAATGACAGTTCATCTCCCTTCAAAGTAAAAAAAGAAAAACGAAACATTAGAACTCCTCAAGAAAATAAATAAATAAATAACATAACATAATAAATACATGTTGTCATCATACATCATAAGAAGATACAAAACCAGTTTAATGAAGATGGAGGAGGCAGCAATACGATACCACATCAAAAGTTTGGATTTAAACATATGACACAGGGTGAGAGTGTACCCACTGGTAATGCACTTTCAACAGCCAACGTGATTCAACTCGGCGTGCTCTAACTTTTCCCACTATGTAGAATTTGATAATTGCCAGTCATCAAACCTATAATGTTTTGACACAGTACTTACGTACTCTTACATATGAAAGGTTCCATATTGTAACCCTAGAGTCACAGGAAGGGTCACATAGATAAAGAACTGTATTATTTGATAATTGAAAGGAGACATCATGAGCTATGTCGCTCTTCATTCCTTCTTCTCTTTTTCCCTTTTTTTGTTTCGCCAGTGCAAATTGGTTTTTTTTTTTTTTTTGATAAGTGAGTACAAATTGTGTTCATTCCTTCTCCTTAGAGCAAGTGCATGGTGATCCAATGGTGTTAGTTCCTCCTACAATGAATAAATGAAGACCTAGGCCCCATTACATGTCATGTATCATGCACTTGCTACGGACCCTCCGGGGGAAATTAATGACCTAGACTAACTCGTATGTATCTTTGGTTCTCATCTCTAAGAAAGCAACCATGACACATTACCATTGCAGATTCACTTGAGGAGAACCATGCATACTACTCTACCAAAATGTAAAAGCATTATAACCACATCAACCACCATTACTAGATAAAACCAACTAATAAATCAGGTGAAGGATGGAAAATATTCAACATGACTACAACAACAACAACTACGCCTCAGTCCCAAACAAGTTGGGTCAGTGGTATGAATCCTCATTCCTTTCATCAAGTTCAACTCATATCATCATAATTACCACAACAAAATAAAAGTGCAAGTAAAAAAAACAAAAAAAAAAAAATATATATATATATATATATATATAGTAGTAGTAGTAATAATAATAATAACAATAACAACAACAACAACAACAATAATAATAATAGAAGTTCTCTACTAAGTCTAAAACCTATTCCAAACTAGCAGCAATCAACATGTCTATGCAAAATAATCTTCAACGCACTTTGATTTGGCTAGCCCAAGATGCCATGCGACTGAAACATATCCACAGATTCTGCAAATCTTAGTTTCTCAAAGTGGTAGGGTCATTTCGTAAATACAGTGCATTCGTTACACATCATACGGATTTAGCTGCATAAACCACCTCAATTTGGACTAGCAACAACAATTGAAAAGCATTTGAAGCTCAGATCCACGGCCCAATGCAGTGTTCACTATTTCCTGGAAAGTTGACAAATAAAAATAACAGAAGCTTACATAATACGTAGCTAATTCCCAGTTTGTTACATATATGGCTTGAATAGCGACGAGGATTCACTATTTCCCGTCTAAGAGCTCAAACTCAACAGATAAAAGTATAGTATAGGCATTCTATCCTACACTTGCCTCTCCATATATTGGTGTAACTTACATGATGTTTTCATTTTAGAACCAAGGTCCAAGCCTAAAAAGTATGCAACAAAGTCAAAAGTATTTCAAAATTCTTCACTAATTATCTCCAAGACGATATTCACTCTCTAAAAGCAGATAAAATCATCCAAAATCATGGAGTAAAAATTATAATCACTTCACAAAAATTCAACTCATAAAGACAAGAATCATCACCAATTCATCACTACATAGCCCAAAAAAAATTATCTTTGCACCTAGCTAACAAGGTAAAACACCCAAAAATTTAACAGATTGATACAAAAAGTTGAAAAAATTATACAACAACATACAATACAAGGCAAATGGTTTATATACCTGAATAACTCCAACCATATGAGAAGATTGGATCCCATCTAATGGGCATGTCAAATCTTGATGAAACCCCATAAAGATCGAATCTTTAAGGGATTTCAAGGGGCAAACTGGACGAAACGACATCGTACTAGTCTCCGGCGAGGCCAGCCCATCAAATGCCATCATTAAAACCACAAACCCAGCTGCCCAAACACTTAAAAGACCCATTTTTTGAAGGACTACGGGTTTGCTTTATTATTCTTTTAAATGAATTGGATCAGAATATTGTGGGCCCACCAAAAGAAAACCCTAGAGCAATAAATCGACGGTGGCGGTGGCGGAGGAGAGAGCCCGGCGCATGTTAGCGTTAAGGCTCACAGATATTATTTGAGAGGACTGAGAGGAGGATAGAATTATTATTCTTTTGGTTAAACGTTAAAAATGAAAAACAGTATATTTTGCTGTGTGTTGGAACATCAAGATCCACTATGTAATATGGACCAGTGTATAAAGTGATCGTGCGGTTTGTATATTTTTTGCTGATTTTGCAAAAGCTTTACTAGATTTTCTCTTTTTTGCTACCAATAATGACATGTGAGTCCTACTATTTTTTTTGACATCCTTTTAGAATTTTGGTTACCTTTAACCACAGTCCACAGGTGTTCTATCAAAAGTAAAATCAAATAAAACAATAATTTGGAATGTGCTGAAATAATTGAGGTTCTGTTTTTTTTTTGGAATAGATAAAGAACTTTTTACCTTTCTAGATGAGTTATGTGGCACGAATTTAAATTAATATAGCTTGTGAATTTCGAAATTGAATGATTAAACAAACAAATAAACAGAAATACAATTCATGTATTTCATATGACATTCTATTTATTTTTATGAAGTCCTAAATATCATTAGTTTTAGAAGTCCTAAATATTTAACCGGTTTAACTTAACATATTTTCTATAATTTATCACTACTTTCAAAATTTATAATTATTCAATATGTACTATTTGTTTTATCTACCAAACAGCTTCTTCCATTATTATTGGTATGATACATAAATTGACATTTCAGATCTGTTATCCAGATGAGTTATAATATCATTAGATAACAGCTATAACTAATTCCAAAAGGGAAAACCAATCCTTATATGTACTCTTTAAGAATAATTATATACATGTAGATTGATTGATCAAGAAATAATATAAGAAGCAATAGTTTATATTTAAGAATTTTAATCCATTTGATTATATAGATGATTAGGTTAAATCTGTAAGGACATAAATAAATTCAAAGAAATAAATGGTAAGATTGAACTTTTGTACCGAACTGAACTTTAGCAATAATTTGAATTCTTATATTAAAATCTTAAATTAAATTTCATGTCACTGTAAAATAGTTTTATATGGCAGTGTCATTAAAATTTTAATTACATAGCAAAAAAGAAGTTACAAATTCATTGATAAACAAAAATAAAATCAACGGTACGGATATGTGAGAATATAATTTCCTTATTCGATAACCCTTTCAACTTAGCTTTTGTCTCGCAAATGGAAAGGCAAGCACTGGTTATGACTGATAAATTATAAACCTGTAAATACTGACTTGCTTCTTTTTGGGAGACAAACGTTTAGGTAGGATAATGCATGCAGCTGTCCAAATTATTTTCTTTAAATATTTTATTTGTTTGATCTGTCACTCACTAACCAAAACCAATCTGTTATAAGAGACATCTTTTTTTTTTTTTTTTTAAAGTATGTATTCGTAGCTTCATACCTTTAGTTAGATATTGAAATTAATACTATGGTAGTATAGAATGAACATGTGTATAACTAACAGTTATGTCATATTCCACAATTTGGCATATATCACAGACTTACAGATATTTTGTGCTAAAGTGCGTTGAAGATTTTTATTGGGATAATGTTTGACTTAACGTACATCTCATCTAAAAGTTTAAATTATTAGCTAGATTTAATATAAGTTTTATTTAGTTAATTTAATTTTCAATACCCCAAGGACTTTAATATCATGTTTGGATTGTATGATCATCTTATATATAAACTTAAATGGTTAGAGACGACACATTTTTATTTATTCAACTGTATCCTTATCATTCAGTACATTGTTTAGTGCTCTGCATCTAGTTGGAAAACAAAATCTCTAAAATGCAATTCTGGAAGCTATATATATACATATATCATATCAAGAGTATAGTGGGAGAAACAATAGGCTTTGCGTTAAAGTAATGTCGGAAGAACGTATGAAAAAGTTTTTCCCTTTACATCAACTTAATTTACTCCAAAATCTGAAAATGTTTCAAGTGTAAATTAATTTTGCTCCAACAGTAGCCTAAAGCAAAATCGCCATCGAGTGCTACGAATTAATATAATTAAAGAATAAAAACACTATTTCTATACAACGATAATATCGTAGTGTTCGTACCGGATAGTATTCCAGATCTCCTCTAAACTCTAGAGTAAATTATGGCCAAAAGAAGAGTTTTTATTTTCTTAAGGTGTAGCTGTACCCTTGGTCAATTAATCGTATCATGGCGTAGTTCTAGGTTATCTTGGTATAATCTATTCCAATATAATAATTAAACTCTTACACCAACTATGTTCTCTGTCCCGTGAATCAAATGCGAAAAAAGCAAAAAGCTTATTGCCACCAGCTCAATCATGAGGTCGTGCAACTTGAATTAGAATGAAGAAATAATTTAAAACTCAAATTCCCAAAATAAGAAAATGTTACCCAAAAGAACCACATTATTGACAGCTAATTTACTGGCCTACGACTATGATCGGTAGTTGTGATCCTTAATGAGCACAGCTAGTTGCTTGAGCCAATGTCGGTAGTTTATGCGCATCTCATACATAAATACATTCGATATTGTCATTTGTTGGTACTTTGTCCCTTTTCTAGCTTTAAGGGATGACAGTTGCATTCACAGCTAGAGCAGATTGCCAAAATCAAAAGTGTTGTATGTCAACTTGGAGGGCATTTTTAGTTTGCAAAATTTGCATATGGAATGTCAGACAAGTCCTAAAGATCAATAGCAACAGACAAGTAACTCCAGAGATTAGAGTGCCGCCATTTCCCGTTTGCAAAGAGCGCATCCAAGTAAAGTTTCGGAAACCATTGAAGAGAAGAGCGAGAAAACATTCTCAATCTAAGTTCTCTTTCCTTTACTCGTTAAGTAATTACTTGAGGCATATATTTGTTTCATTGAGATTTCAGCATACTCAAGGTCAAACAAAAATACAAGTTACATCAGTAATATCGAAAACTAAACTGATCCTTGTGTATTGATCCGTGGAAAACATAGTAAACAAAAAAGCTCAAGTGAAAAAACTTGACACAACTAATGTTTTTTGAATTGATTGAACTAAACACCAAACCAAAATGGAAATTAGAAACCAAGAATATCCAGGTAGGCACTAGGCAGTCGAGAGAACATTTTAATTTGAGAAAACAGGTGATGTTAATAGTATAATCAAATTATCTGCTAAGCTGCTAATGCTCATTAGACTCTTTTCTACCCTACTCGTCACTTCATTACTTAAATAATTACTTGTGTTTGCATGTTTTAAAAGTCACATCCGTAACAAAAAACAAAAAGAAGACAGCTACAAAATCAACATCTGCCAGAGACAGAAATATCCAAATCAAATAAAAACAGAATCATTTGAAAGAAGAATCTAAGTGAGACCACAACAGCAGGAGATATCAATGTCAAATTGTCACCTCTGCAAACTGATCTCAGTTGCTTCTCCATCCATCCTCCATCCCACTGCCAACCAACCAATCTGTGTTGCTTCTTCATCCTCCATCCACAACTCAAATGGGAGACAGATTCAGCAGAATGTCTGTAATACATAACGGCACCAATCTAATAATCTAATAATCCAGGAAATCTTTTGGTCCTATTGATGGATCCTACCATATCCTGTATGACTAGTGAGGTAGAAAGGCAGACATTTGGCACCATTGATTTAAAAAAAGGGCTAAAGAAGCTAAAGATCTCATTATCTTTCTAAAACAAAGTCAGTAGTTAGACTTATTTCAGTCAAAAGAATAGGAAGGTTAGATGCTGCTTAACTAACATCAACAAGATCCAAGTCATAGTCTAGACTTTCTTTTTTTATTTGTCAGCTTGGGATGAATAAATACCTTCCATTGACCTATTCTGCCTGAAAATTACGTTGAAGGCAGATCATTGAATGGTCAATGACAAGTCGTTCTACAAAAAGCTAAACTGCCCTGAGATCCTTCCACTGCAGGTTGGACACATGGAACCAATTGAACCTGCTTCTGCTCCTAACTGGTTAGGCTCTTGATAAAACTCATTTCTGCACCAAACGCATACCAACATTACCTGATTCCTGCCAGCTAAATTTGGCATTACATCATCTTTTCCAAGCCAAAATGACGAATTAAATCCTTGTTCTATATCCACATCATAAGGTAAAGCTCTAGGCTCTTCTTGAAGAGAATTTAAACTCTGTGTGCTCATGAAACTATATTCTACTGGTCCAGTTCGGTCTGATCTCAACCCATCAAATCCTGTGTTGCCATCATACTTCTCATTTTCTCCGAAGAGACTTTGAACCTGTCCAAAGTAGCATGTTGAGAAATAATGATAAGATTGTCAAGTATAACCAATTTAAATTATTGTTGGCCTCCAGTATAAATCAAAGTCAGAAGCCATATAGCAAAATTTAATTGTTAATAGATCAATAAACAGCTTTGAACTAATAATTCACAAACACAATATTCATAACAGGAAATATCTGCAAATTTTTATGATCTCATTCTAATGGGAAAAACGGCAATTAATGTACACGTATTGGAAAAGAGAAATGCGACAACTAAGAAACTAACACGCAATAGCATATTTCGTCAAGTGCATGGCAGAAATGGTATATTTCTCATGCTAAAGTTGTCCAATTATTTTAATACGTACCTTATCTGACAAAACATCATAGGTCTGGAAACAATTCGATGACTGCACTACCGAGGTTGAATTGTCTGCTGAGTCACCTTGCATGACATTTTCTACACCCGTTCTCCAAATGCTGCCAGCCATGACATCCTCATTAGGTTTGGCATCTACACAACCAAACCCAGTAATAATCTTCTTTCCAGAGTCACCAACTTCATCTACTTTCTGTTCATCCCACAATTGACTATGAAAAACCGTGTTGAAGTTACTTCCAAAATCTCCTGTTTTTCCCTTGAAAGCCGAATCACTTAAATCAATCCCAACTTCTCCTTGTTTATCGGACTCTAATCTTCCAAGGAGATTAGCCTGAACTCCATATGTTTCCTCCATGCCAAGTTGGAAGGTTGTACAGTTCAAATTTGCATCTAGATCCACATGAGAGTTGCCGAAAATAACATTTAGATCATGATGCCTAGAGTTTTCAAGACCGTCAAATTTAGATCCATTCAAAGGGTTGTTATAGCTCCTGTTCGTGGTATTTTCCTTGGTAGAAGCTTCTGGTACATTGGTTGAAGAAAACAATGCGTTTGCAGCCCTTTGCTGATCATTAACCTCAATTGTGCTTCGGTAAACTTTGGTATCATGATCTTCAGCACAAGATGCTCTCAAATTCGTGGCCGGAAAAAGCGAGCAGAATGCAAGACTTTTTTCCCTCTCTAAATCACTGGCATCAGCTTTTTGCACAGCATGATTGTTACAAGGAAATCCTGTTATATTACTACTAACACTCTGCAGTTCACTAACCTTAGGCTCATCCGTAGTTGTCTTCGAATCATTAAGAAGTTGAGCTTCAACCTCACCGTTCTTGTCACATGCTGGAGAAAGCAGACCGTTCTCGTCTCCTTTCTGCTGTTCAGGCTCCTCTAGAAAGCAAGCTGAACCATCACTTACATCTTTTTCAGCAGTATTTACATGTTTATCTGGATGTGGAACAAATGAATAACTATCCTCCTTCATAATCACCTTATTGTCATTTGAATCAACAAGACTGGCACACTCATCATTTTCTATATTAAACATCATGCTACTAGGTTTTTGCTCACCTATGCAACCAGGAAAAACTCTATTTACATAATCTACTGTGGATCCTTCCTCGTCGCAAGATGGGGTACCTGTGCTGCTCAAGCCTCTGTTTTCTTTAGATGTTTCTGCCAGAAAGGTTACACGATTCAGAACATCAATGTTCTTCCCTAACTGATCTTCGGTGCATGGAACTTGTTTGGCATTTGTCAGACTGTTCTCATCCAGCACACTGACATTACTGCATAGAGCAGTTGTTGACTCATTATCAACAAACCTATCACTCTCTACTTTGCTCTCTTCCACTGCAGGGGAAAACTTGCCATCTTCCACACTAACACCACACGAATCAACAATGCCATTTGAACAAAGTAAACCTTCCTGTTCAGGCTCTTCTATGATGGAACAGTCAATTACTTTGCTTGTATTCACACATGTTTGTTCATTCAATGAAATAGGGGAACAGCTCTCAGAATTCCCTTCCTGGTTATGACAACCCTTATTGGTTCCTTCAGCTACAACGTCAGCAATCAATGAGTCACAAGGTGTTTCACAATAAATATTACCCATGTTATTACATGTAATCGCTTCAGAACTTAAACACATGTTAGTTTTATTTGGGGCAGTATTCAGAGCCTCACTCAAACCTTCTAGTTTATCGTCAATCTCCATGTGATCCTCCTCCTGGATTTTACCAGGAGGTGTCCTACCATAATCTGCACTTACATCAGCAATTTCTGTCAGGTTCCTCAGTGAAACAACTGAATCCTGCATCATGGACTCCCTCAGCATGGCTCCACTGGACGCCACAGGTTCAACAAACTCTCCCACATTGACTGAAACAGATCCATCCGCAGTCTTTACCTGGTTCTTAACATGGGCCCCGACATGACCATTGTACCGACGCCTTTCTTCAAATGTCTTATGGCAGAACTGACATTCAAACTTTCCGTCTTTAATTATTACCCCATCAGTAATGGATTGACCATTTCTAGATCTCCTTCGCCGATGAGATAACTGGTGCTGCAATAAATCATCCTTATCATTAAAGGTCACATTGCATTTGTCACAGTGCAAAAGATCTCCTACTTGGACCTCTGACAGTTCCCCAAAATTCAATAAAACTTGCAACTCCCCATGATCAACAGCAGGGGATGAGTTGTGAAAAAGAAGGCCTTCATTGTTGCTGCCATCCTGAGGGTCTGAAGTCTGAAACATATTTGATGAATCAAATCTCTGTCTAGAAGGGGAAAAAAGGAGGAAGAGAAAAAATATAGCCAACAAAGAGGGTTTTAAACTTACACCAACTAAAGCACATGTATTAGTGATCTCAACAGTTCCACTACTCTTAGCATTTGTTGGAAGATTTTCATTTCGTTCACCAAGAAGAAAGAGCAAATATGAAGAGACTTCCTTGCATGTCTCAAATTGCCGTCCACTAGGGCTGAGAAAATCAATTGAGTCTTAAGCCATCTAAATTGGACACATATAACACAGGCGGAGGAGCATACAAACATCATAGTAATAATTCAAAATCGTGCGGTAAAACGTTAGATAAGCTCAGCTTTTGTTCAAGCTACAAATTCAGCTATTGCAAACTGTGATAATAAGACCCCATTAGAGAAAATGAAGGCCAGGATGATCACGGGAAAAGAATCCTTAAGATGTTATAAGTAAATCCAGTAACATGATGCAGGTCAAGAAGATCCTGAAAGGAAGCAAATGTATGTGCATATAATACATATATATAGTACACGCACGCCCTGCATACATATTTAACGTGGTTTCAAGCTGGTCTTTTAGGGTAGTTCTTGGTTTTCAAGGAATAAAAAGAGAGAGAGGCCATGTCATGGGAGTGACTAGATCGAGTAACTTCTAGTAGACTTTACTTACAAAGGAAACCAACATTATCTTGAAAGATGAATCTAACTTAATACAAAAAGCTGCTCCTCGTAGGCTTTAAATTTTTCTTAAACAAGATTCCTGTAATAATAAACTTTTCCGGTAACCTAGACGATCCTGAATTCTAGTTGGATACCCTTATATGATCCACGCCTAAACAGCAGCATGAGATTTACTGATGCGAAATCTCAAGAGCATAGTCCCTTTACTCTCCATTCTTCTCCTTCCTAAATATTTAAATTACACAAAAACGTCTAGTAGGCCAAACAAATTGTGTCACATTTTGAACATTTAGATTCTTGTTGCAAATTTCATGCGCTCAAACCTTCATAAAGAAATAAGTAAATTATTTCCTTATAAAGCCCAGAAACGTTTCCAAGTTCCAATCGGTCACACTCTTCTGAAAAACCTCCAAACAACTTGAAACCCGAACCAAGAACAGTTAGGATCTATATGTGACGTCAAATACTGTTAACCTTCATGAACAGTCTATTTTTCGTTCAACAGAACATGTCTATAATCTATACTATATTAAAAGTACGAAGCCCCTAAATATCGTCCGTCTTTCTTACCCTTTAAAATAGAGTTCACATTGGACAAAATAGTCATTTAATTGTTTGCTTAACTTTTAGGAATTTGAGATCAACTAAAATTTAATTTTGAACCCTTCCTTATTGAAGTAAATAAAAAGTCCTAAAATTTAGAACTTTAAATTCAATTTAGATTTTACCAGTCCAATTGGAATGAACACATATAATTGAACATTAACTAAATATATGAACTTTTATGCAAGTTACCCTAATTAGATACATAAAACCAAATGAAACGATAATGATCGTTAAACGATACATAATACTTATATAATTAAATGAGGAGACATATATAAAAATTGTAGCTATATATGAAATATAGGAGTCCTAAACTAAAAGTATACTCATGTACAAATTAAAAATAGGGAAATACCGCATATGCATAGGAAAATACTGAAAGATCATTATTTTCAGAAACGTGTACTATTTTTTTTAATTCTTCTAATAAAAACTCAAACACAATTTTCAATTTTAAATTTATGTAATTCTTTTTAAATTTTGTACTCATTAACCTAAGGTCGCGCAACACGCGTATCCTAAAGACTAGTATAACTAAATGTCCTTGCAAACATCAAAGAGAACAAACTGAACAAAGTTATTGTGGAAAAAAAAGCGAAAATCACATGCATAAGAGCTACATCCAGCGTCGGGGATATGGGCACTGAGAGCACTAAACATATACTCAGCCTATATTGACACACTTGTTGTTTATATTGAGAACTAAGCAAGACTAAACAGAACATCGATGATACCAGTTAGACCACCAAGCAAAGAGGCATGCCTTAGTAAAAAAATAAAGTTATGTGAGCTTATTGGCAAATGATAAATTTTGGACTGTTAGAGAAAATAATTAATATTCAAGAAGTGCAGATAAATGGACAATGTTCTACCTGCTGGTTAGACAAGTATTTCCTCTTATTTGCAGGGATGGAATGTACGATTTGTTTTCATTTCATATGTTGAAATTTCAGTTTTTAAATTTGTACACAAAATAGTATCATGATCCTATCTCAAAGCAAATACACCCTTTGTTTCTATTTATATGTCTTACTTTCCTTTTAAGTCTGTTTAAAAAAGAATGCAACCTTTCCATATCAAGTAAGTTTATAATTCCAACATTCTCACCTTATCCTTAATGACAATTTGTAGAAATGATGTGGCATGTGTAAGAAAACAAAATTCAAAGGTTTTTTCTGGTATGTTATATATATCTTTAATAAGATTCAAATGTTTGCTTTACATTGTTATGCTTCGTGTCCAGTCAAACTAAAACGCATTAAATGAAATGGAGGGAGTAACTTTTGTAAAGTAACACTAGGCACAAGTGAAGGAGTCTATACACAAACCAATGAATTCTATCATCGAGAAACATATTACCCAGATAAATATGATCAGAAACAAAATGCTAGCTGTATAACTCAACCTCCCGATGAAAAGTCACTACCGGACCACTTCATTTGTTTTCATATCATTTATGTTAAGCTTTGATGGGAATCATCCCCCTAGAGAAATCAAGATCCAATAGCCTACCATAAAAGATCAATCAATCAACTATGCCCCAATCTTAAATTAGTTAGCTTCGGCTCTATGAAATCCTCTATATTCCTTCCATTTTATTCAAGTGCATTTACTCAAGATTAAAAGATTATGGTTAAGGCAAATTAGGGTTCTCTGATATCCCTAACCATTATTATTTGGTCTATGTACCAGAACTGTTAACATTCGAGATTATGCATGATTAACACAAAAGATCCTTCTTTGGCTCACTCTTTAACACCATTTCTCTTTATCCCTTGGAGGTCTTCCTCCGGTAGTAGGTTTTTTCGGAAAACTATATTTATTCTGGTGTGTATGGCAAGCAGGCATATATTTCTTAGTTTTAATAGGACTCCTTGCAAGCGTTGATTCTATCTATCAAAACAATCTAAGCAAGAAAATCAACAAGGTAACACCAATAAGCAATAAGAGAAACAACATTCCAACAAAAAAACCTTATGTAGCGTCGACAATGCAACCATACACGGCCTTCTTTCCTCTTAATAGAAAGCAAAAGCTTCCAACCTTTTGGCAGCACATTCCCAAACTCACCTGCATCCACAATCCTTCTCTTCTTCCTAGTACTCCCCCATTGCCCATTCAATCTCCCCAGAAACCTTAACAGCTCCTCTGAACTCCCCAATCCCTCCGTCCTGCGCCTCAGCTCTTCGCCAAATGGATCTTCCAACATCCTCAGAACCGCCAAATCAACCAGTTCACCATCCTTATTCAACATCTCCTTATCATCCCTATCCGTATTATCATCCACATTTTGAAAAACTACAATGTCCTTTATTGCCACATCAGTCCCTTTATCAACCCCACCCCCACCTCCACCCGGCCCGACATTCTCGTTCTCGTTCTCGTTCTCATTCTCATTCTTCCTAGGCCGACCCCGTTTTCTTTTCTGCCCAATTGAACCCACATTGAACGACTCGGGCACACGCACGGTCAAGGGTAAGGGCACGGATAACGAATCCGAATAATCGACCCGAATAGGTACCAAATCGGAGGGATTGGGATTCGTTTCGGTACCCGACCCGAATAGCTGTTTAAGAAGGGAAATGATTTGGGAATTCTCCGGGTCGTTGTTAAAAGATGATGGGTTGTGAAGAGAATTACGGAGGTGAGGGGTACGGCTACGGAGGGCAGAGGAGGAGGAAGAGGAGGCGGAGGAGGCGGGGGCTAGGCGGAGACGGGAATAAGTTTGTTTGCGGGACCCAGCGGATTCGTTGAAAACAGAACGGTCGATTTTAGGGACAATGACGTCGTCATCACGGCGAGGATTGAAAGCGGAAGGGGAACAGAGGGAGAGGGAGTAGAGCTCAGATTGAGAAAGGAGGCGTAGATCGACGGTTGGGATTGATTCTGCATGAAGTGGGCCGTCGGCGACGGTGACGGAGGACGAATCGACGGTAACGGAAGCCATGAGAAAAAAGGGGAAGAGTAGAGAGGTTTTTAGAGGAGAAGAAAAATTATAAGTTTGCGAGGGAAGGGGGTGTTTATGTCAAGTAAAGGAAAAAGGAGGGCTTGTTTTTACTTCTCAAAGTTCTCCTATTGGAAGAAAAAGATGTGAAGTACTCCTAAATCTTAATGCCTGTTTATTGGATTTAGTTTAAATTATGTTTCTGATTACTTGAATCCATAGCTCTATATAAGTGATTATATAGCTATCTAAATCTATATACTTGATTAAATATCACCGAGTGTTGTGATAAGTGAAATTTTTTCCACAGACTCCATCTCTAAGCGGAGGTGTTTGTGTGAAACTTAGAAATAGGCACCTTTTGTGAGGGTTTGAATTAGAATTTTTATTGCAGCAAATTTGGTTTACAATATTATACGCGGTCTAGTATTCTTATGCCTTCTAGTAGTCTAAGCCATATTGAAACTGAGAGTGGAGTCATTCCCGTTTGAATGAGAAAGATACGAAGTAATTCGGTGTCGGTTCTGCTTGGACTTACTCGAAACAAATTTGAATCAGTCAAAACAATACAATAAGAATATTTGATAAAATAAGGCGTTTTGAAAGTAAAGTTTGTTATTCACTAATCGCGATGTGAAGCAAACCAAATTCTCAACACAAGAATTACACAAAATGGAAAATATTGACGGAAAGAAGAACAACAATCAACTGAAATGTAAAGGGATAAAGGAGGGATAAACAGAAAGGGATGAGAAGTATCTGAAGAAGAACATAGAAGGGAAAATAGAGCTAACACTTGACAATTTTAGCATAAAGAATACTATCGCCCTTATGCTATATTTATAACTGTCTTTTTCTACGCTGCCTGATGTCGTGCTATAATCTCATATATTTTGACGTTATTTACTCTACTTGTTTGTTGTTCGGATGCTAATTTGTGCAACAATTGAGCTTAATAGAGTTTATTTTACGTGTAGGAATGCTTGGACATGAAGTGGAGAAAAGTTGTACGAAATGGTACCACAAAGCTACAAAATGGAGCAATAAAGAAGACGTGCAAGGCAATAAAAAGTCATGGTCATAGACAGTGCAACGCATTGTCCAGGGCACTGTCATTGGCGCCCCAGATTGTGCCTCGCGCAGAAACATTAGCGCCCCAGACTGTGCCTCGCGCAGAAACATTGGCGCCCCTGACAGTGCCTCGCACAGAAACGTTGGTGCCTCTGACAGTGACTCGCGCCGATGATGCTATCCAAGCCACTTTTATTTTTTCACAATTTTTGGACGTGCAGACCTCAACCCTACCCTATAAATACCTCCTAAACTTAGTGTTTAGGGGGAGAGAGACATTATTGGAGAGGCTAAAGGCTACATAACACTCTGGAGCGTGGATCACAAGAGCTTTTCTCTCCGTTCTTCTTTAATCTATAGTTTAATACTTTTGAACATTACTATAATTGTTTATACAATTATGAAACTCTCTCATCTAGGGTTTGATAGAACCTGTTGAACGATGAATTCTCGTTACGTTAATTTGCCTTTAAATATCCTTACTTGTTCAACTATGTGTTTATTACTGTTGATTAAATGGCCTTCGATTGAATGTGCCTATTTATTATGTGTTGCTTGAGAAAGATACATATTAGGTGGTTGTTGAGCAACGTTGCTCCTAAGGTATATGAGAGATCAATACGGTGGTTTTAAAAGCGGGATTAGAGATAACAAAGCTTTGACGTGATCATAGTAAGCGGTGAAAAAGTGCGAGCTAGCGTAACTCGAGAGAATATGACTAGTACATTATTGTAGTTGCTCGAGAGAGAATTACGATAAATCGAGTGCTCATGATTAGTAGAGAAAACTTAGGCAGAATTATAGAAGATGTAGTGAGAAGTATTCCTACAATTGCGGGTATCATAACTCTAGGCCTCCTTAATTTTGTCTCCAACCCTTAGTTTCTTTAATTGATAAATTTCTACTGCTTTTTGATAATCATTAGTTAATCAGTTTAAGTAACTTAGAAGATATTCGAGCTTGCCCTCTTGGTGATATTGAACAGTTATAGCGAAACCTTAATTCTCTGTGGGATTCGACTCCGAACTCTTAGACCGAATTATATTTACAGTGACCGCTTATCCTTTTTAGGACTAGAGTTGCGCGTGATCAAATTTTGGTGTCGTTGCCGGGGGACTAACGGTGTAGTTATAGCTGTACATATTGCTAGGTTTCAAGTTTGAACTTTTATTTTATTTTTTTTTATTTTATTTTATTTTATTTTACTTGTTGATTTGAGAAACATGACATCTTGGAATTATGGAAGTTTAGGTGTTGGTAATTTTACTTTTGATCCGTATACATATTGTGAAAGAAATTTTCAAAACGTTCCTGAGAGCGAGTTATGTGCTCCAACTCAATCTTATTTGTGAAATGTGTGTGATGTGTGTGGTAGTCAAAATGGTCACTTTCATGGTTGTGCTTATATTTCTTATCCTCCCCCAACCCCTTACTATGATAGTTTTTCTTTTTCTTGTGAAGTGAATAGGAACAAAGAACCCAGGGATGATGACCTGAAGGAGATCAAGGACATGCTAAGGTACCTTGTGGGAAATAATAATGAGACACAACTGCTAATACAAAGGCAAAAGGCAACTATTCGTAACTTGAAGGCTCAAGTGTGTCAAATAGTTGAATCTTTTAATGCTCAACAAGTTAATAGTATGGATAGTAGTCAGGAGCAGTGTGCATTAGAGACAGGTGCCAACGGAGGAGGCCAAAGTAGAACACCAACACTCTAACCAGCTAGAATTTAATGATGTCAATGTTGAAGAAATGATACTAAAGTCAGGCAAGGACATTGAGGATACAAATTTAGGTGACTCTAGTATAATTTGTATCGAAAAGGCTGAAAATCTTGAAGTTCAGGTATTTGAGCGTCTTGTACCTCATTTCAAACATTTCTCTACATTATGTTCGGATGATGAAATGAGAATGGATCTTTATGAGCATAAAAAGGAGTCAAGGGAAGAGGTAGATGAGCCTTATATTTTGATTTTTTTAAGGCCGTCTAAGCAAGGTGACACTATTCGGTCGAGAGCCAAAAGGTGCATGAGAGTTTACTTAATTTTTGGCTCACAAGAATTTATACCGCCCCAGGAGCATAATCATAAGCTTGAATCAAAACTTGGTGTTCAATTCATAAGCTCGAGGTGGAGGCAGAAAGTGGTTCACATTGTGCCGCGATGTTAAATCAGGCACTTGTTGGGAGGCAACCCAAAGTTACTGCTTTCTTTTATTTTTAGTTTTTTTTTAATTATTTTTTTAGTGTCGTTATTTATTTTTTAGGAGCATAGGAAGCAAAGCCATTGGAAGAATGCAACGGCAAGACAGATGGTTAGAACTAAGTGCGGGTGCCTACACAAAGCAAAATACCCGGAGAAGTCTGAGTACCCCATGAGCTGCTAGTGCTTCGGCCTTTGGCCTACCAGAGAGTTTCTTTTACCCTCTTATTATTTATGTTGTGCATTGAGGACAATGCACAATTTTAAGTGTGGGGTGAGGAGATTGTCTGGGTGACTTTCTATGCTATTTTAGTTTTTTTATTTTAAATTATAATTTTTTTTGAATTTTTTTTTGGACTTTTCCCAACGATGGATCTCCTAGACAGTTATCTTGAGGGATTTAAGTCTAAACAAAAAATATAAAAAAATATATAAAATATAAAAATATAAAAATATGTCTTTTTTATTTTCCTTAGGTAGTAATAATCCCCGTGGTTTTTCTTCGTGCCTCGCTTTTTTTTCCATGGAATGTAATTTGAACCAGGTAGTAGTTTTTTTTTAGTAGTATGTGGGAAATAAAGGAGAAAAAATGATGTGATTCGCACCTTTTGACTTATTTTATGGTTGCATACTTAGATTCTGGCATGTGTTCACCTTCCCTTGATTTTAAATATATGATGATGCCTTGGTAAAAATGAATAGCATGTGTTATGATTTTTATATCTCGTTTGCTTGACTTGTGTTCACTTTGTGCTTTATGCTTAATATATCACTTGGCTTTGTAAATACTTGTTTGATTGAGAGTCTGAATGGGACCGTCCTTAAGTAGTCATGTGCCATGTGTGAACTGAGTTATTTGCATAGTCCATGTTATTGCATTTGGGCCTAGAACTTGCCCGGAATGTGAATTGAAACGAAATCCTAGGTATTGCTCGATTTGAAAAGTGATGTTAGGTTTTCTTTGATCTTTTCGAGTTTTGTTGTTTATCACAAATAAATGATCCCTAGATATCCTTTTGAACTTATAAGCCTTTCTTTTGGCACCCGCATTACAAGCCTATCCCCTTTTTTTCTTAATTGAATTATTTTGATCCTTATACATCTTAAAGCACTTGAATTGTAAAGAGAGCGCTAAAAAGAAGTAATGAGGAAACTTGGGGTAGCTTTTGAGTGGAACCAATAGAAGAAAGGAACGTGCACTTAAATTTTAATAAAGCTCCACTAGCGGCAAGGCAAAATACAAAAAGAAAAGAAAAAAAAGAGAGAAAAAAAAGAATAAACAAATAAAGTTTTCTTATTTTGCTAGTGGATGTGATCTGAAGCAGTGCGTAAAGAAGAAGAAAAAATATTATGGGGTGAGCTATCTTGTGATGATTGAAGTGGATTGAAGGAATTTTGCGCTTAAAGTTGATTACGTGACGTGTTAAAGTGCTTAGGAGGGTTAGCCACTATATTCTAAATATATTCTACCCGTCCCTTAGCCCACATTACAACAATAATAAAGTCCTAGTTGATTTCAGACCGAGCTAGCATACATTAGTAGAGGTTTACATAATGCGAAAGCCTATGGTACCTTTTGCGTGCATGTGACTTCTTTGAGAAAGTGAGTGCTTTTTCTTCATATGTGTGAGTCCTTAAATTATATTCGATAATGTGATTTGGATATGCGGACTGCTTACTCTTTGTTTTATTGTGAGGGTACATGGTTTCACAAAGGATAGGTAACATTATTAGACATGTGTGTTAGATTAAGTATTCAAGTCTCGGGTGCATTGTGACATTGAGTTAGTTTTCGAGGCTAGGATTATTATAATCATGTTGTTCCTGGGTTAGATATTTTGAAATTGCGCATGAGTATAGGAAGTGTATTTTGACTGCATATGCTAGCGCTTAATTGTTACTATCAACCGTGGTCATAGGTGTAATGTGCTGTGAATGTGTAGCTTGTTGGCTCCTTGAAGTGGAATGTTTGGATGTTTGACTCGATGGCGAGCAACATTTAAGTGTGGGGAGTTAATGTCGTGCTATAATTTCATATATTTTGATGTTATTTATCCTACTTGCTTGTTGTCTGGATGCTAATTTGTGCGATAATTGAGCTTAATATAGTTTATTTTATGTGTAGGAATGCTTGGACATGAAGTGGATAAAAGTTGTAAAAAATGGTACCACAAAGCTACAAAATTGAGCAATAAAAGAAGGCGTGCAAGGCAATGAAAAGTCATGGGCATAGAAAGTGCAACGCATTGTCCAGGGCACTGTCATTGGCGCCCCAAATAGTGCCTCGCGCAGAAATTTGGTGGCTCTGATAGTGCCTCGCGCCGATGATGCTATCCAAGCCACTTTTATTTTCTTACAATTTTTGGACGTGTAGACCTCAACCCTACCTTATAAATACCTCCTAAACTTAATTTTTAGGGGGAGAGATACATTATTGGAGAGGCTAAAGGCTACATAACACTCTGGAGTGCGGAACACAAGAGTTTTTCTCTCTCTTCTTCTTTAATCTACAATTTAATGTTTTTGAATAATACTATGATTGTTTATACAATTATGAGTAGCTAAACTCTTTTATCTAGGGTTTGATGGAACCTACTGAACGATGAATTCTTGTTACATTTTAATATAATTTGCCTTTTAATATCCTTACTTGTTCAACTACGCGTTTATTACTATTGATTGAATGGTCATCGATTGACTGTGCCAATTTATTATGTATTGCTTGAAAAAGGATACATATTTAGGTAGTTGTTGAGCAACATTACTCCTAAGATATATGAGAGATCAATACGGCTGTTTTAAAAGCGGGATTAGAGATAACGAAGCTTTGACGCGATCATAGTGAGCGGTGAAAAAGTGCGAGCTAGCGTAATTCGAGAGAATATGACTAGTACATTATTGTAGTTGCTAGAGATAGAATTACGATTAGTCGAGTACTCATGGTTAGTAGAGAAAACTTAGGCAGAATTATAAAAGATTTAGTGAGAAGGATTCCGACAATTGGGGATATCATAACTCTACGCATTTTTAATTTTGTCTCCAACCCTTAATTTCTATAATTGATAAATTTCTACTGCTTTTTGATAATCATTAGTTAATTAGTTTAAGTAACTTAGAAGTTATTCGAGCTTGTCCTCTTGGTGATATTGAACAGTTATAACTAAACCTTAATTCTCTCTGGGATTCGACTCCGGACTCTTAGAACGGATTATATTTGCAGCGACCGTTTATCCTTTTTAGGACGTGAGTTGGGCGTGATCACTGCCCTTTCACGAACTTAGCACCTGCCTGCACTCAATCTGGGTCCCACACATAATTATTCAAATTCCCAAATATGCCCTCCACCAAGTCACTCACAGAGTTCACAACAATACCTCCCGCCTCAAAAAGAATCTTGTCCTCAAGATTCGAGCATAGCAGAAATTGTAGCAATATCTGCTGGACATTGTCAACAGAAAGCAAGCAATATGGAGCAATATCTTTGCAACTATTTTGAGGCGAAATAACATAGCGATGAGAATGACCAGCTGCCATCAATAAGAGCGATAACAATCAAAGGGATCCTCAACCTTATAACCTTATGCCATACCTTAGGGTAACAAAAAGAGCAATAACAACAAGCTTAAAGTACTGGCTCATTACTCCTGCATTAGTGCAACCACCACCAAACAGAAAATTGGCAACTCTCTTCCTACATATAGGATTGTAGGCATTAGGTCGCAGAACATGGATTCTGGATCATAGGGGTAAAGGTCGAAGTGTTGGATCGCAACAACCTGTCCAAACATCCCTGCATCTTTACACATTGCAAGAATGAAGCCAAAACATGATGCCGGCTTCCCCTCACTATAAATCCAATCACCCCATATTGTAGCTATTGGATCATAAGAAGAAAAAACACTACTGTTTGTAAACATATTCAGGTTGATAACACAGGTTATCGGGATATCATGTATACCCAGATCAAAGGGAAGATTTGCAAACTTGAGATAAACAACTAATCTGCTTCGAAAGAGGAATAACATTGCACAAAATTTATGACGATATGGAACCCCACCTAGGCAAGTCCTCTAAGTGGCTTCATGTTAAGCCCAACATCCAGTAAGTCCAAGTCCTTGAATTCTGCAACTTCAGACATATTTTCCAGCATGAACAAATTGGCTTGATCGACCAAGCATATCTACAATGATGACATATTGTGCATTGATGTGTGCAAACTTAGACTCTTCCATTAAGTTGAGAAACTGCAGTTCTTTCTCAAGTTTTGAAAATTTGCTTGAACTTTGTTGTTCTTCCTTTTTATTAGTATATAAAGCCAAGACAATACTAGGTTCGTGCAACTTTAGTACTGCAGAATTAGCAAAATCGACATAACAGCGAATCCGAACTAAAATCTTATATACGAAGTCTATGCACCTGTAGCTAGTTGTGTCTTCTTCATAACGAATGAGTTCCATTAAAAGCCAATACATCAGCACGACTATATAAGCAATCTCATAGTGACACCACATCCTTCCACTTCTAAAATACCTCAACTGAGTAATCATGTATTGCGCCTCATGGTGAGTTGGAGCACCATCAAAAGAATGCAAAAATGAATGTGCTATCGACTCACCCAGTAGCTTGTATGATGCACAAGAATTTCTAAAACTACAATTGCATTCAACACCCGTTTCAACTCTACCTACATGCTCCCAATCATACAGCTTTTCAAACAAACAACTCCCTTTTCGAACTTCTTCAAAAAGTGCATGGGTCTTCATGTTCTCTATAGAACCTAGAGCCATGAACTCGGCATCGATTCCCGATCCCATACACAAAGATCCGTTGCAGTTACGGGAATGGTGACATTAAGAAAATTAGCACCAAGATTAAAGGAAACTGGCTCAGTTTATGGTGATCATTAAATTCCACATTAAATTTCCCATGCTTATTGATCACGTCCACAACACACCTCAATAAGAGATATGACACGGTCATATGCAATAATAATTACCCAACTAGGAGTCGGGGTAGAATCCATTGGATTAAAGGCCTAGGGTTGTGACCATAACTTAGGTGTTTGCCTAATGGGATAAAAACGTTAATGCCTGTTTGTTGATTGAGATGTCTTATAGCTCTCAACTTTACGTTATCCAGTCAATACCTCTCGGTCAGAGAGTGATTTTGCCCAATTTGTCTTTCTCAAGTCCAAATATGTATCAACCAAAATAGTTGATAAGAGCTCAAATCGGGTTATTACTATCTCTAGGTTGAACCCTCTAATTAGGTTAATCGATCTCTCAATTAACCCAATCCCTTGTTAGCTAAGTTATCCTAGACTAGGTCTCTCTTTCTCAAGTAGAGACTGAGTCAAATAGGCATGAATCAAGTTTGCAACCATTAATTCTAAAATTGAAGCATGAATTAAGCTAAATAATCAACACTCAATCATAAACAAGCACTAAATTAGATACCCATAAGGTTTACACACTAAGGTTGGGTCACAACCCTAGTAAAATTCTAGCTACTCAAAATGGAAATTGCAGAAAATAGAGAAGAAAAGCTAATTAAACTCATAATGGAAGATTAAAATGATGAAATCTAATGTTAAAACACTAAAATAATGTAAACTTCCTAAAGTAGTAAAGAAAAACGCTACAGCTTCAGATGTTCAAAACTTAACCTAATTTTGTGAAACTCGTCTATTTATACAGGGCCGAAAATCTCGAACAAAAATGTCCCTCGGGAGGTTCTGCGGCCGCATAATTCTATGTGCAGTGCGCAGATTTCTTCAACTAGCAGGAAGTGGAGTTCTGACGCCGCACATTTCTGAACTGTTTCTGCGGCCACACATTTCTTGTGCGGTCCGCAAATCACAAAAGCTCCTGGATTTGGTCTTTTTGTATACTCTCTGATTTTTGACTCTTAGCTCAGTTCTGCGGCCGCACAATTCATGTGCGGTCCGCACATTGCTGAAAGTTCTGACAAATTTTTCTTCTTGGTTTGCGCCGCAGATGGAATTCTGCGGTCTGCAATTTCTTCTGCGGACCGCACATTTGTGCTTCTGCGCCTTTTATTGCCTTGTGCTTCGAAACACTCCTTTTTGAGTCGGATTTCATCTCGGGAGACCAAACTTCCAGCATTCCTGCAATTTTGCATAATTTCATTAGTTCCGGGAACACAATTCAATATTTTCGAACTAAAACAAAAGCTAAAAGGTACTAATAAGCAGTCAAAATCCCCACTTAACACTTATCATCACGCATCATTTCATATGGAAGAATTTCATTTGGAATGCCATCCACATTCTCCATAAAATATTTATCAGGGCAGAATTCCACAGTAGTCTCAGGTTTCATGAAAATTTCAGCAAGTTACGTGTGTTCAAATGTCTTAAATTCAATTTTTCGTGTACTAGCGCCACGATCAAGAGAAAGTTTAGTAAAGCCTATCTTTTTTGAGGACTTTCATCAATAAGTTGGACTTTGCTGCTTTCATGATCCATAGCTTCTTCATCAGGCATGTTGATTGGAGCATATGATTACACCTCAACGAATACTTTGGCGCATCCACTATGTAACATTTCGTCGAACACCTTAGGTGAGTGATTATCAGCTGCAAAGTGAGAGACACCGGTGGTTGCATCTGTGCTTTGGATCACTGTTATAACAGGATAATTTTGCTCCACTGCTTTGAAAGACTAATAGACATTTCATAGAATATATGTTTAGCCTCTGAGTTTCCATGTTTAAATTTGGATTCAAACTCAAAGAAGATGGAAACATGAGTCATAGTAGTAAGAGGACTTCCCTGGGTCCTTGGTAGTTCTAAACCTTCATAATGATTAGAATAAAATCGGGAGATCAGTTGAACACCCTATCGAAGCAGGGAGGATCCATTTGTGATAATGCAGCTTTAATTTCTTCGTAAAATGCTTCTAGTCGACAAATTATTTGTTCCGATAAAGTCATTGGAACCATGCTAAAGCTTCGCCATCCAAGTAAGAGTATGCTAAAGAAAGCTTAAGGTCGTCACCGATGGAGTAAAACTCAAAATACCTCTCTGCCTGTAAAATCTAAGACTCAGGATTTCCACCGCGAAACCTCCTTAATTCTATTGGATCTCGGAGTGGAATGGACGTCGTAGCCTTTTACCCCACTAACTCCATTAACATCGAACGAATATCAACGAAATCCGTAGAAAGCGAATCCTTCATTTCTTATAGTGAATCACGAATTGAGTCATCGACGAAAGCCTTGAGTAACTTTTGGTCCTCCATTAGAGACCTCAGGATGAAAGCACCAATGAAACAAACCAAATTCTCAACACAAACACAGACTTATATATATTATATAATCACTAAACTGAATTACACAAAATAGGAAATATTGACGGAAAGAAGAACAACAATCAGCTAGAAATTAAAGGGATAAAGGAGGGATAATCAGACCGGGATGAGAAGTATTAGAAGAAGAACTTAGATGGGAAAATAGAGCTAACACTTAGATAATTTTAGCATAAAGAATACTCTACGCCCTTTGCTATATTTATAACTGTCTTTTTCTACGCTGCCCTTTCACGAACTTAGCACATGTCTGCACTCAACCTGGATCCCACACATAATTATTCAAATTCCCATATATGCCCTACACCGAGTCACTCATAGGGTTCACAACACGATGCGTATTATTTTTCTCGTACGATGGTCAAACACTACTTGTGATCAATGAAAACTAATCTAATAAAAATCATAATCAAGGCAAAGATAACTTAGATTCACTAATTATGTTTAATCCAATATGTTATTTTTGGTTCACGAGTTAAAATAAATATAATATTCTATTTATTCTTAACAGGATAGTTGTTACATGTCGTTTCATATTGTACTGTATTGTATTGTATTGTCTTGTCTGATGAATACAATATTTGGATAAATTGTATCGTTTACCATCGTTTGATGATGTCATGCACCAAAAATATAAAGAATAAACTTGCAACATTACTAAGAAAAAAATAGGATGCGAAGTAGAATTATTCTATAGAAAAGCAGGGTAAAGGATAAAATATAATTATTTAATAATAAAGAAGGGCAAATGAGAAAGAAAAAAAAAAAAGAAAAGGTAACAACGCCACCGCACCAAATCCGTCGTTACATAAAGTGGCATTTTTCGTCGTTACGTAACGAGATTTAACGATACGATACAATAAAATTTAAGTAACAGTAAAAATAAATATTATAATTTAAGTAACAATACAATACAATACAATAGGTAACACCCATCCAAACAAGCTGTAAATGTGAGTGAAAGTTAATTGGATTTGTGCATTGTACTATGAAATATTCTCTCATTTAAAAATAGAAAATCTCATAACAAATGGAGACAAATATTTTTTATAAGGCAGTCATTTATTAGTAGGCGTTTGGATAATATTTGATTGATGTAAAATAATATGAGTATTTGAAATTGTGTTTAGAAGTTGCAAAATGTGTTTTGATACGAATTCATCTATAAAAATTTTAAATTTTGTAAATTAAAATTTATTTCACTTGTAACACTCATCAAATTATCTTTAATAGTTTCCAAATATTGAAGTTTAATATTTGCAAATATCAATGACCCAAATCATTACTTGCAAATATTGAAATCAATGTGTCTCGGCATACCCTATTAATGTATCACTTTGTAAGGTTGGTCAAGTTACTTATCAACAGAAAACAATCGCTTATTGTTTGTAAGATTCATTTATTCGAAGTTCTCAACATCCATTATTGAGATATCTTAGGTAGTGATTTTTTTATTTGTTATTTTGTTCCAGTAAGGTGGCGATATTAATTCTCAAGAATTGAAGTTTTAACATGGCAAACAGTAAAGAGAAATTTTCAGAAACCACTATCGTTTAATGGTTATTAATTTTCTATAGCTATCATATACATATTTATTTTCTATAGCTAATATTCTGTTGCAACCCGACTGTATTCGTTGTATTCGTGCGACTGTATTCATGAATACAGTCGAGAAATTCGCCTAAAAATAGAGAGTCCAGCTGTTTAATAATGGAAAGAGGAATCATTAGCGTGTATCACTCCTAAAAGATCTCAACAAAATCAATTCAAACACGGCTCATTAAACTTTACAGTATAGATCATTCTTTTTAATTATCCGATTGTGTTCAATGTATTTGCATTTCTGTATTCATAAATACAGTTGTGTAATTTGTCTAATAAATAGGGTGTATAACTGTATAATAGCGAACAGAGCAATCAATTAGCGTGTATCACTCCTAAGCAATCTCAACTCAATTAATTCAAACACGTCTCATTATCATGCCATATTAGAATATTTTTCGGACGTTCAACAAAAAAATAGAGCATTGTATTTAGCGTTAATACTCCGATTTTGATTCCTTCCTTCCATGTTTGTTTATTTTGTTAAAGATTTTGTATTTCGATACTTGAACTGATGTATACATTGATTATATGCATATGTATATATATGTATTTCCATTGGCAGCATATTGCTGCACTTAATTATCGTATCATAAAGTGGATACAAGACATGCATATATACAATAAGCATATGTATGCATCCATACATGCTATATGCATATGGATGGTGTTAAATACAACTAGGATATGAATACAGATGTAGATATTGGAATCTAACTATTCTGAAAATCCAACAAATATATTCATGTATCCAGAACAAAAGTTGTGAAAAATCGTGAAACATTCAGTCATAAGCTGAAATACAATATGGAAAGCATAAAACTATTGAATTATTATTTTTACATATGTATCCGATTCTGTGATTTGCCTAACAATCTTTGTCGGTGCTTCATTATCGCTTATCGCCTCGACATCTAACTTCCGCATATCATAGTCCCAAAGGAGTGCACCATATCTTTGCCGGAGTAAATTAGGATTAAAGGTTATCTGCGGAACTAATCCACATGTGCTCAAATACTCTGCATATGCTTGAGTAAAGACTCTGATGAAGTAGGAAGGTGTTCAACAAAGAATTAGTTCCTGCATACAAACACCACAAAAGTAAATACATACTTAAAATACATATAAAACAACTAGGTGGTTACAATAATTTCAGTGTATTCAAAATATGTGGTTTCTGACTTCAAATACATATAAATACAAGTATATTTGAATATGTTATTTGCATAGTATTCAAAATACGATAGAGACAAGATACAAAGCTTGAATCATGAGAATAGTTGATAAATTAATATTGTTAGTGTATTCAAAATAGTTATTTTTTGAATTCAAATACAATAAATACAACTATATACGCAACAACAACAAAAACCTATACGAACTAAATTCATTGTATGAGGACAAACATCCATATATCTCCAAATGTATAATGTATAAAAAAATAAAAAAATTGAGTATATGTATATATAAAAAAGACATAATATGAAATACCCAACATACATGTATGCAAAAATAAGATACACTAACGTATACATGAATACTACATTTGTATTATTGTATCCCAAAATACAGAACATACAAAAATACAAGCTTTAATCAAGGCAATATTGATACGGAAATGTTGGTGTTTTTAAAATTGTTGTTTTCCGAATTCTAATACATATAAATATAACGAAATACAAAAATATGCAAGATCATGTATGAACTAAATTAAGTGTATGCGGACAAACAAACTGAAATGCATGTATATTAAAAAGCATACAGAACTTGCAACTGTGGCTCGTTTCAAGGATTTCGCATCTTCAACTTGTTTCATAGGGTCATTGCGTAGTTTGGTTCGCCTCTCGGCTTCAATGGTTTCTGCAGAACCTGCAAATACAGCTTCCTCTTGAGTGATTTGCAAATCAAAAGATGACCCATTAAAATTGAGGGCTTTAGTGGGTATACCTCATGTAACCCTCTTCGGAATTCTTGAATCATCCATTAAAGACAGAAAATTAAAGTTTCTTCCTCAAAACCTAACAGTGCCGAAAATTAAAAAGGAGGGTGGAGAGAAAAGAAGAATGGCTAAGTAGAAAGCAAGAACCGGCGAAAAGCTTTACCAATTAATAATGACCCACAATTTTTTAGGAGTAAAATCATGGTCGAATCTTGCTGAGAAATTTACTCAAAAAATTTTGCGCAGAGAGAGAAGGAAGAGAGAGAGACAAAGAACATAAGTGGCGTATTTCACGCCTCATGGTAAGGTATAAAATAAATACGTATTTTCCTATAAAATAAAAAAGGTAACTATAAGTAATAATATTTTGAAATTGTTTTGATTTATAATAAATAGGGTGCAATAATTTGCTATAAGAGGTAAAATTATGAACAATTAGGAAGTGCAATGACCATGAATCTGCAAATACCCCTTGATCATTTTGGTTAATGGAGTTGATAAGCTTAAAGGACATCAAAAGAACATACTAATATGGTAAATGAGTAACCTAAAGTTGGGTCAGGCCATGTTTGCCTTTTGTCTTATTAAGCTAATCAGTTCCCCAAATGTCGGAATCAATATAATTATGGGACACCAAATTTAAACTTGTCCATCATAAGATTTGATGCTTTACGATCTGTAAAAGAAGAGAGGCAAAAATCTTTCCAATCTCTTATCTATATGAATCCTATAATATCTTGTTTCTTCCTTTTGCTTTTCGTTTCTTTTTCTATATTTTATGTTTCGGTGGACTAATGGAAGGAATAAATTTTCTTTACAATTTCCACCTTGTTGGTAAAATGCTGAATAACTTTTTTTTTGCGCAATATACCATCAAAACGTGTTTCGCAGTTAGAAGTGGATTCAAGATTTAAATTTAATTGGTTCAGATTCACAATTCTATTACATTCCATCTAATTTAATGGGTTCAAACTTTATTAGTTATATATATTTAATAATTTTTTGGACAAAAATTGCAGACTATGAGCGAAAGTTATGAATTTAATTAAACCCATAGCTTCAACATTAGATACGCTTCCGTTGGCAGTTAGTCATCTTCACATTTGTGATAGTTTGTAAATTAATATGGATTACAAAATATATTTCCTTCCAACGTCATACATGGTAGATTAAATAGATGTTTTTAATACTACTACACCATGCATATACTAAACAAGGACGTACTAAAAGGAGATTTTGCATGTCAACGAAGAAAATATTACTACTACTGAAAAGGAAAATTGAATGTGGACCTAGAAATAGATTCTTACTCAACCACTACGACAGCGGACAGACAAAGACCTTATATAGATTCAAAGAAAATTTCAAGTTGATTTGTTTTAAATTAAAGAAAGTGGAATTGTTTGACTCAACCAAATTGCACTTCTAAGCAATTGGCTCCTCTTCCTTTCTAAAGATTCGAAGATACTCCACTCCTTTAATTAAATTTTAAGTTGTCATCATTTCTATGATCTATGGTTATCCTATGGTAAATCAAACAAATAAGTACATAGTGATGATTTCGCTTGTTTTAATTGTATGGCGAATCAAACAAAATAAGTGCATAGAAATGATTTCGTTTTTTATTCTTTGACATTTTCCTATAATGTTAATCCTTTTCTTTTCTTCACTCTGTAAGTAAATCTTGTCAAGTGTTTATAGATATTCAAAAATTGTATCTCTAGTTCCACGTTTATTTTCCAAAATCAGTAATCTTTTCATAATTAATTTTAAAAAGATTACCGAATTATCTCTTTTAAAATTATCATATGTAGTTCATGTAAATTCCAAAATTACTGTGCACGTTTTAGCTCGAGCTACGGACAATTCTTGAGTAGATATTGGTCACACTAACTTTTTGTCAACAGAATCTTATTAAGAATAGATGATTTTACACTAGAGAAAAGAGTTGGGGGTGAAAAAAGAGAAATAGAAGGGAGTGTTTGAACAGAAAACGAAAGGGATAAATTAATTTCTTCTTGACGTCAGTGATTGGTGAAAAGGAAAATATTACCAAAAAAGAGAAATAGCCCAATGCAAGACGACATGATTGGTGCGGCGGAAATTCCAATAAATTTAAAGCTTCTAATTTCTGTTATATTTTTTCATTTTGTCTATTAAGGAATTACCAACTTGAAAATTTCATTATTTATTTATTTATTGCAGTACTATGTTAATAGTTGACAACAATCTTCATACCCCTGTATGTTAATAGGTGAATTTCTTTTTCCTTTATTCAGATTTTGACAAATAAAGTAATTAAGTATATATGCTAGTGATAGATATAATAGTTGACGTGGATGTATGTATTCACAAGGCTGGCCGAGCTTCCCATCATAAAATAAATTGTGAAAACCACAGCAAAGGGCACGTTAGCTAACATAACACAAACATCGTAATTAAATTAATTTAAACAAAATTTGCAGCACTCTCTATAAGAATATTAATTTAAAACGGCTCTCTAAATCTACTAAAAGCTGCTCTGGTATTTGACCCCATAAACGCCGTTATTTGTTGTCGTACACCGTTGGATTACTCAAACACCGTACGGAGAACCACCGCCTTTTAGACCCTGTCCACGTGGAACAGTGGAGGAGCAGTTACCGTCAACTTGGGCCTGTAAACCACACTACTCCGCCACGTATTGTCGGACCCACAAAAAGATTCTGATATTTTTAAAGACCCAGAATTCTAACAGTGGTTTCTACTTCTACTTTTTCTTCGTATTATTCTGATCTTTATTTATTTCCTTTTTGGTACATTACCGTAAGTATCATCTTCTACATTACTCTCTCTAGTCTATAATAAGTTATTTTTTTGCCTTTTAGCATACTTTTTTAGAAAATACTATTAATTCATAAAGAAAAAAAGAAATATTTACTAAATTATTCAAATTTATTTTGTTACCTTGACACATTAAAATATGTAAATAAAAATAATTTTTGAAAAATAAAATTAATTTCTTCTCGATTACATAAAAGGACACTTATTTTAAAAAGATCAAAATGTCACTATATTATGTCTAAGTCAATTTCATGCAAGTACTTTTCAATTTCGCAAAAAATTATTTTAGTTGGATTATTTAAAAGTTGAACGTATAGCTAGCAAGTAGCATGCACCATGCAAATATACATTTTAAATAGTTAACGAAAAAACTATCTCTCTCTCTCTATATATATATATATGTATATATGTATATACGTGTTAAAAAGTTAAAGAAAGAATTCATATAATTCAAGCAAGTGCTATTCAATTGCGCCAAAAATGTTTATTGGGTTGTTAAGGGTTGAACATTATTAGCTAGCATGTTCTCCGTGTAGGTTTCATGTGGATTCATACAGGCAAGTTGTTTGCCTGCTTTTAACAATTAATTAATTTAGGTAGAATAACGACTATAATTTTATGATAGTCGCCGATCAGGAGATACTAGGTGTCGTCATACTTTAATTTTTTTAAGTCAATTCTGAGTGATCCGACTATAAGCTAATATATTTTGAGTTCTTCTCTGCTCACTGCTAGCGAATACTGTATATGTTTTTGGTATTTAAAAAAAGGAAGATCTTGGTTTCGGAACTCAAAATTAACAACTTGTGCTGATTAACAAAATTATTGAAATAAAAGATATTTTTTGGACTTTGGAGGCAAAATAACAATAACGATATATAACGGCGGTTGGATATTTAAGAAGGAAGATAAAGAGATAAGGTAAAATTTAAGAAATCTTACAAAAAAACGTATTTGATTGTTGTTTTTAAGAATCTTTGTGATTTTTTCAAAAAAAAAAAAAAAAGAAGTTCAAAGAAAAACGTTTTTGAAAAAATATGTAGAAATCAAGTCCAATCAATGAGTCGTACTTTAGTCGCATGTTTGTTGGAGTCATAGCGTATGAATGCTTTATGTCAGTTATTCGTGCGCAGTACATAACTAATCTTTTAGGACGGGTCGGTACAAAAGATTGAGAATAATTAATCCGAGATTAAATTTAAGAAGAATTTATCTCATATTTAATTAGTAGAAATTTACGATATAATTAATCTCGAGATTGTTGTATTTTTATTCCGATGAAAAGATGAAATAACTATCCCTGAATAACTAATCCCACAATAATTAATCCTGGGATAACTTCTTTCCAATCAAACAATCCCTTAAAGGCAAATTAAGGTTTTCTAATGCTAAAAGTTTTTTAAATCTCGCATTTATCTTTTCATTAATATACAAGTTTCTAATTAGATTAGAAAAACATTGTGGGAAATTGAATATTGGAGCTAGGGGTGTAACAAGGAACACCGATAAACCGCAACAAACCGATAATTCAAATCAAATCGAATTTTTTTTTAATGTGGTTTAATTTGATTTGGTTTGGTATTGGAAAAAAAAAACAACCATAAGATTTGGTTTTAATTAAAAATCAAACCGAAACCAAACCAACCCGATGCTACATTTATAGAATTTTGAAAAATATTATATATATAATATTTATTGTAATGTAATTTATAAATATTTGTTAAAATTTTTAAAAGTTTTACCCTTTAATGTATTATTTCAAGCCTGGACTTAACATTCTTGGATGGTTCAATAAGTTTTATAGCTCATAAATGTAGTAACTCAAATAAAGTTCAAATCAATACTAATGCTAACAAAATAAATTCAATTCAACACTAGAAATGACAATGATATTGGATATCTATTTTTAATTTTGTATTGGTTTATAATGAAAATGCATAACTTAGTTTATCTTTTTCTTTAGCGCTTAGTCATATAGTTATTACTTATTAGATGTACTTATTTTAGCACGATTTATATGGTACTTTTAGATTATGTTCATTTTATTATGATTTATTGATTAGCAATATTTATTATATGCGACTTATTATCGTATTTTATTGAATATTTTAGTATAATATTATGAGACATCTCACATTATTGTGTTACTTACTTAAAAAATGCATTATATAGTTGTATTCTACTAGGAATAAAAAATATTTGGAGCACAAGTTACATATTTTGTGCTATGAAAACTTTACCGAAAAAAATTCGAAAACCCGAGAAAAATCGAAGTTGAAAACCCCGACTTTGTTAGTTTGATTTGGTTTATAGAATTAAAAACCCGACACTATTAATTGGTTTGGTAATTAAAAAATCCGAACCAACCCTGCACCCCTAATTGGAGCTAATGTCAACGCAACAACAACAACAACTACAACAACAATAACAATAATAATAATAATAATAATAATAATAATAATAATAATAATAATTAGGTCTCAATTCCAACTAGTTAATATTGATTTTTGTAGATATATGGACGATTAACAGAGATTTTACGTTTTTGAGACAATTTCTAACGTGATTTTGTTTAGTTTGTAAACATCTGGCACCTTCAATACTTCAATTTCTCATAATATCCTTATTGGAAAAAATATTATCATAATTCATAATTTATTACAATTATAGTCTATAGACAAATCTACGTAACACATGATCAAACCATTTAACATGACTTTACTTTTTATGATTCACATACAATATTATACTCTCTGTCTAATGTGACCATTTTACTGCGCATGTATTTTATAATTCATACTTTTACAATATACGAGAGATGGACACTATATTTGGCGTAGAGAAATTTTCTCGAATTTTTGTTTCTTGAGGAAAATTTTGTGATATTCAATTACTCCTGTTTTGTGAAAAATTTAATTATCTCCATAGAATATATTTATCCCTAAAGCAAGAGAGATTTACTTTCTTCACTTAACAACAAAAGTTATTCTTTTATTCAGCTTTTTCAATTTTGATTTTACAGGGAAATTTATATAGGCGGGTTGGATTTACGTAAACGCATGCTGTCCTCCCTAAATCATACTGTGCACTATTATCTTTTTGATTCTTTGCTTATGTTTTTAACTTTTTATGTGTGAGTATCCATGTTCAAATATCAGTTTGGTGCTGTGGTGATAGAGTGCACCATTGTTTTTCTACTTTTCTATCTTGGAACCATTTTTCTGTCTCTTTTTTCTTTTCTTTTTTGGTCATTGTTTTATTTAGTTTCAAAATCCTCAAAAACAGAAATACCCATTCTCAAACGCACTCTCTTCGATACCTGCTGCACAATGTCTCAAACTATCTGTTTATTTGTTTAAAACCTTACTTTGCATGGCACATTATCTCTGGGTATTTTTTTTTTTCCTTTCATCCTTTGTCTTTTATGTAGAGCAAAGCCATAAGGTTCTTAAGATGCTATTATTGTCGTTTAAAATTATAAAAATTCGCAGAGGACAATTGTATGATAAAAAATTATTTGCTAATAGTATTAATCGTAGTTTGCTCGTTAACTTGTAGTCATAGTAAAAGTTTATATAATCCGACCAAACGTCTATTTCAATAGTAATAATGCACCAATCATTTTAAAATTTTAAAGATGCCTCTAAATTATTACGTACTTCAATTAAGAAATGTCGTCAAATCACTAAATCATGTTTTATCTCATGTCTTATAAAATTGAGTTTTAAGCTCCACACAGTACCATGTAGAAAATCTTTGCACAATTAGTCAATTATTAATTAATTACATGTAATCTCTTAATAAATATAAAAAGATTTCTTCTAAAAGGGCCCTAAAAATACTTAAAAATAAGCAACAACTACAGCATGTTGTGTGGCAGCAGCTCATGGTTACCTCAGACCGTGTAATTTGCGCGTATCTGTCTACTCCTTTCTCTCTCCTACCTATTTCTAGTCTCTTCTTCCTTTTTTCCTCACCCTCCACAAAATACCCCAACCCCCCATTCCCCTTTCTTGACTCCCAGTTTCTACAAATACTAACTATTTTTTGACACCCATTCTTGATCCTCGGATTTATCAGCAAATTGTGTTTCCTCAAAGTCGCACCCTGGCATACTATTTCTTGGACAGGTACAAATTTAATTGATACAACCTATGAATTTTATTTCTCAATTCTGCCAAGATTCCAGTTTTTACTGCTTTATTTCTTTTTCAAGATTTCCTAGGTTGTACAAACCCTTTTCATTGTTTGTTCAGAATCTTCAGACTGCATACCAATTTAGAGCTGTAAACAGCTAAAATTGTAGGAGTAGTAGTTATAAAGGTTATGAGTTTTTACTTTATTTATTTGAATCAGGTTCTGGAATTGTAATGGGTATTTTTTTTCCTTTTCTTGTTAATGTATGAGCAGGGAAATTATTTTGGTGAAGCTTCTGGATAGAAGCAGCAGATATTAACACTCTGGCATATACTTCAGTGAAGTCCTCTCCCACTTTTGAATGGGATAGGGTTGAGGCTAGAAGAAGAACACTTGTTGGAGTTTCACTTGTTAATTATCTTTCTTCTTCTCCTTATTTGTCAAATTGGTCTCTTTCATGGCTTTGGTGTTTGCCCATTGATTATGGCTAATTTGCCTTTCATACTGTGAGCTCTGACTTGTTTCAAGATTCCATCTTTTGAATTGAAAACTTTCAAAGATCAAAACTTTTTTTTGTGGGGGTGACAAAGATTAGTGAGATTAGAAGAGCTAACAAATTGGAACAAAGAATTTGATTGTTACGCTGAAAGAAATGGCAATTTGCAGCTGCTTCCGTAGTCCAGTAAGGAGAAACAGGAAAGATAAGGTGGGTACCAAAATTTTCTTTTCTTTTACTATGCATGTTAAAGTTTAGCAATTTTTTTCTCTCATCTCTATGTTTTGTTCATTTTAGGGAGATAAGAGAGTTCCAAAAACTGCTGATGTGACTTCACCAGTTGAAAGTCCTGTGAAATCTATTGCTAAAACTGATGACTCGAAATCATCTTCTTTTGTTGTTCCTCTACCTTTTGGGAGTTCTAGAAGCAATGTCAAGGTAATGAATCATGAAAGTCCTGTTAAGGGAGATACAGAAGAGGTGGCGTATGAAGGGGAAGATGAGCATGACGAGAGCTTATCAATGAAGAGGGACAACTCTGATTTTGATCTTCAAGCACACGTTCATAACTCAAATGACGAGTATGATCAATCATTCAGCAAAGAGATTAATCTTAATTGCTCATTTGAATGTGAAACGAATGACCGGGATCATAAGAAATCCGTGAAAGATGAAGAGGTTGTGGAGATAATGAGAAGCGGACACATTAGTGACCCGGGTTTTGGTAAAGTAGAATCTTGGGCTTCTCCAAGGCTTCAGCGCACCTGCTCCGATTTAGCAATTAGGGATATGTTCAATAAAATGAGTGACCAGCTATCACTCTCGAAATCCCAATCTTTTGATGAGATGCAGAGATTAGCTGAGAAGATGACTTTAGGAAGTCCAGCTTCCGTGTTGACGCATCGCAGTGCGGACAAAGTTATGTTGAAGAAGCATTCTTCAAGCCAACTCCTACCATCCAGAAGTCGAAATTTGTGGTGGAAATTATTTCTATGGAGCCATAGGAACGTACAAGGAACAGGTGGTATCAAACAACACCCAATCCTTGCTAAGATGGCTCTAAACCAACAGGGCGGGTACTCCTCGGACACACTAGAACTAGGGAAAGGCATGGAAATGAGCAACTTGGGGTCTCCTAGTTCATTCACTGCAGAATCCTTGAACAAAGGGCGCTATGACAAAGGCAAGGATGTCTTGGTTGACTTCCAAGGAGCAAGTGGTTTTTGGCCACAGAATCAGTGGGTTGCTTTCCCTGAAGAATCCTCTAGATTTATGAGAATTAGTGAATGGGTGAAAGAACTTCCTGTTCATCCACCATGCTTAATTGATGAACATGATCTTGTTGAAGATGACATCGATCTCCCACCTTCTCCTGATGCTGGTAAATCACCAGCAAGAAACTCATCTGCAATCAGCCCACATCCAAATACAAATGTATCTGAAGAGGTCGCACATGCTAATGCAGTCATCCGGTCTCTCAACCTGTCCTCAACGGTTGCTCACATTGCCGGCGCTGGTCTGAAAGTTATCCCTGCTATGTCGCACTTAACTAGCCTTCGATCTGTCAATTTATCAGGCAACTTCATAGGTATGTAATCAAAGGATAATTTGTACTAAACTAACTTAAGGCTAAAGAAAATGGTCATAGAAAGACCCTCTTAACATAATATATGTTTCCTGTGGCAATGCAGTTCAAATAACTCCAGGATCACTACCAAGAGGTCTTCACGTTCTCAATTTATCAAAAAACAAGATCCACACAATCGAAGGACTGAGGGAATTAACACGTCTGCGCATGCTTGACCTAAGTTACAACAAAATCTCTCGAATTGGACAAGGTATGTCGCTTCCTTAGACCTTCCACCGAGGATAAACTGTCTTGTTTGGGGACTGACAATATCTCCCAGTTTTAAAATCCATAAAATACCTCCTGAAAAATGTGACTTTGGCTCCAAATTGCATCAGGTTTGTCGAATTGTACGCTCATCAAAGAACTCTACTTGGCTGGTAACAAAATAAGCGATATAGAAGGGCTGCACAGACTTCTGAAGCTAACTGTTCTAGACTTGAGCTTCAACAAAATAACAACAACTAAAGCACTTGGTCAGCTTGTGGCAAACTATAACTCTCTGCTGGCTCTAAATCTATTGGGCAATCCAATCCAGAGCAATATAAGTGATGATCAACTGCGGAAGGCAGTTTGCAGTCTGCTTCCAAAGCTAGCTTTCTTGAACAAACAGCCAATTAATGCACAGAAAGCCCGAGAGGTAGGAACAGAAGCAGTTGCAAAAGCAGCATTGGGCAGTAGCAGTCGGGGCACTCATAGAAGAGCAACCAGGAAAGTTGGAACTGGAGCTTCTTCATCTGCTAGCGTGCATAGGAGCAGCGCCAGTGTTGCTCAAAAGAGTAGGCATAGGCTAAGAAGCCGAACTCAACACCAGTCTTCCAAAGCCAAGTGATCTGCTCTAGGCATCATCGCCTTCCTAAATTGTTTCATACCCGTGGACAGTGCATTCCGTAAAACCATGGTTCTTCTTGGACAATGCAATTCCAGAAAGCATGGTGTTCAGTGTGTTTCAATTTTGTTGATCTATTTTTATTTTGTTCTTCAAAAGTGAGGAGTGATTAAGATATTCGTTTTAAATTGTGGAGGTTCTTCCTCAATCTCCATTGTGTTATGGAAGTCTGTTTGAAATTCAGGTACTTGTGGCTTCAGATGTTTTGTCTTTCTATTATTGTTTGAATTAGCGAGTTTTTCCACATTGATTGCACCTTTATAAATGTACTTCGCTTCTTGTTCTGTTTGCTAATGAGTTGTGTTCATCTTTTCGGTCTTCATGAAGTACAACTTTGGATAACTAACCTAATTTAGTGGAGTTTCACAAGGCCTGCGTACACAGGGAATATAGTGGGTTTTGTTGTTGTTGTTGCTCATTTAGGGGTCCATTGTTTGTTGTTGGATAGAACATAAAGAAAGGGAATTCAAATGTTTAGTTAAAACATTTTGACTAATTCATACCCATTTTATGTTAATCATCCGCTACGAGAATCAATAGTTTGATTAATTTGTATATCCATCGCATAAGGTTCAGTAATAGAAAGTACTTTTTATCACAAAAGAATTTCCTAAAGCTCAGACTTTATACCTCTGGTTAATTATAGATGATCTCGTCGAGGAGAGGAATCATTTCGACTTAAAAGAGGAGAGACAATCCAAAAATGTGTTGTGGGAAAAAATTCCTTGATCATACGTCAAACTCAAGGCTTTGGAAAGATTCTTTTGAGCCACACAAGCATGGTTCTTGTTGTCTTAACCACTGACACGTATTAGCTTTGGAGAGTTGAATAATATTCTGAGAGAAAAGACAACCCACGATTGAATAGGGCCCAAGAGCATCACGAAGCTGATTAATCATGCTTTATAGATATATCTTCCACGCCTTTTTTTTCTTCTTTTTGATTTAATGATGGAATTCGGGCTAGTTTGTGTGTAGGAATATTTTATCGGGTATATACTATCTCCCCGCAACATAGATAACGGATAACTTTGACCATCAAGACTAAAAAAGTTAGGAAGAAATCTCCTGGCTCTTTGTTACTGTTATGATTTAAACCCTAATCTTTAAGGTTCTCACCATTATTGATCACTACATCATACCCTTGGATAATTCAACACCATCTATTTTAGGATATTTATTATTTAGGAAAGGTATAAGAACAGATATATTCTAAAGCAGCCAAGCTGTCCACGGAGCTAGTTCTGTCTCGTTTTTGGGTTATCCTTTTCCATTGAAAGACAACTAAAAGCGTAACCTTTCCAAATGCAAATCACCATCTTTAGCAAGCCTGTGTCTGGCTTCACATCAATAATCAGAAGACGTGGCTTATGAAGAGAGAACTGATATTCAGTAGAATGGCCGAACTACGTCCCAGTTCGTCTGGACATCACTGTTATTATAACCAACAAAAGAAAAAACAGAGCGAGGGAGAGAGCTGGTCAGGAAAACGAATATACTACACTGTAGTACTTCCTCCGGTCCACTTTAATTGATTTTTTTGACATTTTATTTTTGGTCCATAATATTTAATTTTTTCAAATATCAAGAAAAAATTAATTTCTTTCTCCAAAATTGCCCTTGGAGTAAAGATTAATATGATCAATTACATTGTTAACTAATACTAAAAGGTAAATTCCTTAATATTTGAAAACAACTAAAAAACTCACTTAAAGTGGACAGGAGGGAATAGTAAATTTCAGGCTTAGCAACCTAATAGACAGCATAAGTTGAATTTCGTGATGATACGTCAAACTCTCAAGGCTGGGAAAATTCATTTGAGCCACACAAGTATGATTCTTTGTAGTCCTATATTTCCAAAGTTTTAGTGGACTGAATGTTTCAACTATAACCACTAAACATGAGACGTATTAGCTTGAAAACTTAGAAAAAATTTCTCACTAAATGACAACAATAGTGCCAACAGCATCATGAAACTGATAAATCATGCTTTAAAGATGCTTTATATAATCTTCCACACCTTTTATTGATTGAGATATTTAGGATAAAAACAGAATATAGGTAATATTCTCAAGCATCCAATCCATTCACGTTGGCTATCCTTTTCCATTGAAAGAACAACGAGTAACACGCGAATTCAACAATTCATTTTTACACATAAATGAGCAGAACCTTTCAGAAAATCGCAATCTTTAGTAAGCCTATGCTCTGGAGGGTGATTTCCACTATCTTGACACAAACTCCGAATAGAAAAGGCGTTGGTTAGCTGTGCGGAAGTAAATCATTGTGAAAATGAAATTAATACGTAGCTCTGCGGCTAATTTAAGAAAAGGAATACAATAATAGATGAACCACCAAAATACAATGGCAGAGTAGTCAATCCAAGTTTGTGATAGCCTCTTTAATATTTTTATCCTTTTTTCATCAGTAACCTGTGGTAGATTGTTATCAAAGGTTAAGCCTAATTAGGAGTGATTTTTTTGGGGTAAGGTAAGGTAATTTTACTAAAATTAGTACCAAGAAAGTGATGTGTTGTTTCTTTCCTTCAAAACATCTCTTATTCCTCTCCAACCGACAGTCAACATGATGAATAATGGGATAGTCTTCCAAATCTGCTTCAGTCTTCTTCTGTCGCAAGGACGATTCTATTTTCTCGTGTATTTCTCAACGAGTTATGTATTTCAGGAGCACGAGGAGATGCGTGTCTATTTCGGAGAACCAATTTGGATTTATGTTGGAGCGGTCGACTACAGAAGCCATTCACCTTGTGAGGAGATTGGTGGAATAGTATAGGGAGAGGAAAAAGGACTTACATATGGTGTTCATTGACCTAGAAAAAGCCTACGATAAACCGAGGGAGGTTTTATGGAGATATTTGGAAGTTAGCGGTGTTCTAGTAGCGTACATTAGCGCGATTAAGGACATGTACGATGGTTCTAAGACTAGGTTGAGGACTGCGAGAGGAGACTCGGATCACTTCCCAGCGGAGAAGGAGTTGCATCAGAGATCAACCCTCAGCCCTTTTTTGTTTGCCCTGGCAATGGATGTGCTAACACGACACATACACGACATATGTTGTTTGCAGATGACATAGTATTGATTGACAAGACGTGATGCGGGGTCAACACTAGGTTGGAGGTTTGGAGACAAACGCTAGAGACTAAAGGTTTCAAGTTGAGTAGGTCGAAAACAGAATACTTGAAGTGTAAGTTCAGTGGACACGAAGCAGAAGTGGAAGTGAAAATTGATACACAAGTCATCCCCAAGAGAGATAATTTCAAGTACCATGGATTTGTTATACATGGAAACAAAGAGATTGATGAGGATGTTGCTCACCGTATTGGCGGGGGATGGATGAAATAGAGGCTTGCATCCGGGGTTTTGTGTGATAAAAATATTCCACTAAGACTTAAAGGCAAGTTCTATATAGTGGTGGTTAGGCTGACTATGTTCGTCAAGATGTCCGATATCTAGAAGATGAAAGTAGCTGAAATGATGATATTGAGATGGTTGTGCGGACATACCAGGAAAGACAAGATTAAGAACTAAAATATTAGGGACATGGTGGGAGTAGCCTATGTGGAGGACAAGTTGCGAGAATCGAGGCTGAGATGGTTCGGACATGTGAAGAGGCGAGATATAGCTGTCCTGGTTAAGAAGTGTGAGAGGTTGACCATGGCGGGTCTGAGGAAGGGTAGAGGCAAGCCTAAAAAGTATTGGGGCGAGGTGATTAGGCAGGACATGTTACTGCTTCAGCTTACCGAGGACATGACCCTCGATAACAAGACGTGGAGGACGAGGATTAGGGTTGAAAGTTGACAGATACTCGCGAGTCTATCCTAGGCTTGTTAATAAAACTAATTCTATTGTTGTATTCTACGTTGCGCAGACTCTCCAAAATGATGCTGCGCCCGTGTCAGATCCTCCAAAAATACACTATTGTTGGAGGATCCGACACGCACCCGGCAACATTTTCGAAGAGTCCGAGTGACATAGATTGTATTTGCTTATTCTTGGTTATTAGTACATGTTGTGTTATTCGCTTCCATTACCTTATTACCTTGTCGTTGCTATTGTTTGTTGATTTAGTTCACTGTTCCTTGAGCCGAGAGTCTACCGGAACAGCCTCTCTATCTTCGTAAGGTAGGGGTAAAGTATGCGTACACACTACCCCCTCAAATCCCACTTGTGGGATTGTATTGGGTTTGTTGTTGTTATGTATTTCAGACGAGTTCAATGAACAGTATAATCATATTTTACTCATGTCTTCACAATATATTTTGTTTATTGTTCTTCACAAAATATGCATATTATATCAGCTCTGACAATCATCCTATGTTATCCAAATAACCAACTGAAAATGGAGGAAGTAAATGAAGATATCACAATTGAATTTAATTATAGATACACACTGGGAAAATGGATTGAACAAGATTGTAACTTTCATGCGGATAGAGAGATCTAAAAGAGTATTTACTCATGGAGTCATGGTTAAACTAAACTAAACTGAGTCATCCAAACCTCTCAAATAATAGTAAATACTGAATATTACCTTATACAATGAAATGCAGCAGTTTTTACATTGTTTTTCTTCTTCTGATAGGTAAGTTTTTCACATTGTTAATGCTATAGTGTTCTACACTTTGGAGATGATTGAACATGGACATGATTACAGCTGAAAGACCATAGGCAGCCGGAAAATTGTAAGAAAATGTTCGAAACAACTCTGATACCTCTAGTATAATGTTGTTTTGATGTATAATCTGATGCCTTCTTCTAGCACAAGTTGGTACTTCTTCTGTAATTTTGGTGCAAATTCTGCTCCATCATCACCATAAGTTACACAAGAACATAGCTTAAGAAACCTTTCATGTCTCATTGACATGACTGCATCTATAAAGTTTCTCATTGAACAGCACCTGAGGATGCTTATTTAGCAAAACCCCGTCTTCCCCATACGCATCCTTTAGAAAGACACACCAATTCATTTCCGTACCAGCCAAGTAAAACGTTTGCGGCTGTTTCAAGAGCATCTGATAAGTATGCTTTGTAAGACAAAACTCATCCTTGAACTCCACAAGATTATGTATATAGGCTCTCTTCTCCAACGTCAAGCTCAAGAACTCATGAATCAATCCAACCCTAAACTTCTCTGCCTCCACAGTCCACAAATCCAACTCGCTCCCATTAGAATAGGGCGAAACCAATGGCAACGTATACAACAAATTCAACTTCCTCTCATCACCTTCATCCAAATCCAATGCCTTGCCATGTTTAATCGGAAACTTAAACGCCCTCTTCACCTTATCCTCGTCAACCATATACTCCTTCTCCAATGCGCTCACCGCCAATGTAGGATCCCAATTCACAAGCTCAACTACCCTTTTCCCATCTTCCTCAACAACCACCTTAAAATAATCCTCGTACTTCCCTATCCTATCCCTAAAATCTTCAGGTATACCAAATAAAAGTCTATTATGATAAATTTTACTCAAAGGAATTCTCTCGTCTTTCGACATCATTAATAATTTCCTAACAACACTAACTCTATCATTTTCCATTTGATTCATTATACAATATTCTTCTTCCAACAATATGTCATGTTTATAGTATTTTTGAATTTTGAGTAAGTCCTTGTACAAGAATAATGGAAAGTTTACGTGGGTCCACGTTTAAAGGGGTGAAATTTACGAGGTATAGATAAATAAGATTATGTGAATTCTAAATAAAGCGGGCCCACCGTTGGTAAAAGCACATCCACCCACGACTGTTAGGTCCTGGTTCGAGTCACGCTGGAGGAGAAATGTGAAAACACTATAGATACTGAGTATTGATAGTCTTGTCGATAAATTGAGCGCGTGCATGCAAAATGTGGATGGAGGCCCCACTTTCTCAGCAAGTTTCCAGGCATAAATACAGGGACTACTAAAAGACTTAAATACCCTTGTGAAACAGGCATGTTGAAGGTAAGCTGTGTGTATTCCCTCTTCTAAGAAGTAGGAATTCATTGCAGGAGAATTTGACAATATGGAGCACGATGAGACAGCATGCCACCCTCCTACAGAAGGGCCCTATTTTGTGCATTAACAACTGTGGATTCTTTGGAAGTGCTGCAAGCATGAATATGTGTTCCAAGTATTACAAGGACATGATATTGAAACAAGAACAGTGTAAGCCTGCCGCATCATCAAGAGAAAACCTTGTCAATGGATCAAGAGTCAGAGAGAAGGGATAGGTACTTAGCTCTGTGTATGTGCAACCTGATTCTGTGGAAGCAAAATGTGTTGGCTTTGCCCTCATCTTAGTCTTCAAGCTCCGGCGAGATGCTGAATCATAACTTAATGTAATGTTATGTTCATGCGATGATATTCTATCTTTCCAAGAGTACTACCCTGTACATAGTCTATGTCTGGGGAGCATACTTGACAGGAGATAGACACAGGCGGTAGAGGGGTCCCCCACTTCGATTCCACCCCGTTAGCATCTACGATCCTAGATAAGGGATTAGTCCGTTAGGTCTTTTTGGTCCGGAGCCGGCTAGTAATGGACCTACTTACCTTGCTTGTAGACCTGCTACGGAGCTAACCCTTGTTCTATTGGTTTGGTGGTTGCTACCAAGACGATTTCTTTATAGGTTGGCTTAACTGGATTTAAATGCTGTTGTGGTGGTAACCTTTAATGTGGATCACACCGCTACTCAGATAAACATGACTGCCAGTTCAACTATCGCAGTGCTGGCCAGGATGCTAAAGCAAAGGCCAATCCTGTAGTGAAGGCAGGAAAACCTGACAAGATTAGAAAGAATATAGTGCTTGAAGTTGGTGGATGCATCTAGTTCAAAAGGGGCTTCCTCGAATTGGCTACATATTGTATGAGATCTTGTTAAACTGGGGGGCAAGGAAGTTCAGAGAACATTTGCAGGTTGTAATTCCTGTTCATTGTTGTTGGAAGAATTTGTTTGACTCCAGTTTCAAGTCTTGATATCATTGTTAATAGGTTTGTTATGTTCCATTGTGCTGCACATGGTGTTCCTTCAGATATTACATGTATTTGTCTAAATGGTATGTGCAAATCCACATGACATGTATAATGTCACTGACACAATTGTGCTTTGGCAGTTGCAACATGCTTCTTGACTGATCTCATATATGGCTTCACTAGCTCCAGTGCCTTGTGTATCATATTCATGCAGTCAACGTTCAATCACTCATACAAGTGACCAACTATAATGAAGTTGAAGGGGAGGGTCGCTATAAAGAAGTTGACGGGGAGCTTTGGAACAATGGTAAAATTATCTCCGTATGACCTATAGGTCACAGATTTTTCAGCAATCAACCACTGATGCTTTGCATAGGCAGGCTGCCTACATCACACCCCTTAGGGTGCGACCATGCGACCATGCTTTGTGCAGCAGGCTGCCCGACTATAATGAAGTTGTGCTGTTGCCAGTTAGAACTAAAATGACAGTACTAGTTGGATGAAAATGCACTTAAATACAAACTCCTCTAGAGCATAAATCTTTATTTTGTTTGAGATAGTTCAGAAGTGAACCAGATAGGCAGATATAAATATAAGATCATTGGTTAAACCATTCAAGATGAAGCATACAATGTCTACACATTCAAGATGAAGCATACAAAGTCTACACATTCAAACTGCAGCATTTTAAAGTAAAATGTGCATCTATGTAACATTCTCACAATGAAATGCTATGATAACTTTGTTATTGCATCTACTACAGCTTACAAAAAGTTCAGAAGGAAAAATCCATGATTGGTGATGATATTCATCCGCCAACAGTGATCATTAAGAACTCACCTCTCACCTTTAAAGGAGGGGTTGAATACTAGCGCTTAAGAAGCCTAACGTAAATTCAGATTACTATCATGTTGTAATGCCTCTGGAGGATTCAGCTTCGAGGTACTTGCACATACGTTCCATCACTTCTCTTCCCTTAGCACTGTTTGCTTGAAATTTGTCCACACACTTCTGCTCTATTTTCTCTGCCATTGAAGCCAGTGCTGAAAATGGCTTAATCTTAATACTCGTTTCCTGCTTGCAGACGGTCCACAAATTTGGATTATCTGGATGAGGGTCATATCTGATTTTCTCCTCTACTTCTATGTACTTCTCGAGACTAATGTTCCGAGTGGAGAGTTGCATTGACCGAGATTGGGCATCGACAACAGTTGATTCTACACAGTGGCAGATGTCCTGACCAATGATTTTACGAACAAACCACGGTCCTGGTGCATGGATAGTAATGGCACGTGTCGTATAAAGCTTCCCTGAACTGGAATCAAGCTTGTGGTTCAATGTGTCAACCTCGAGGATGTGTGATAGAGTGCGCTTGTTTTCAGGATCAGCAAACTTGCGCCAGGATGCAGAGGTCACACGTTCCCATGGGTGCTTATATGTGTGCTCTTGTGAATATGCTCTGACCATCTCGTTACCTTTGGTTTTAAAAACCTGAAGAATAGAAATAGTAAGGAAATCATGCAAACTTATGTCTATTGACGATATGAGTGAGTCACAAATGAATCCAAGTATGTTTTGGCTCAAAATTTGCTTGAAACACCATTTTACCAACACGCTTGCATAAAAAGTACTCGAATTAATTACCAAAAGGAAAGTACTTGAATTTGTCATTTCACAAGCTCAGCATTATATTAAATTACAGACATGACCAAAATCAACTTAGAATGAAGTATCTGTCAAGTAACTTACTCTCAACCCAAGATTATTGGCGTAATATCATCCAACACTTGTATGTCCATTGGTTGTGTTTTAAAAACCCCTCACTCCCCCTCTCTTTTCCACTCTCACTCGCACAAGAATGAGTATCCACTTATTTGTCATTTAAGAACAACACAAAAATACACCTATTGAAAAGGCAATGCCTTTCGACCATTAGAGAGTTTGTGGAGTACCAAAGAATTAGGTACATAAGCCCTTTTATCTGTACAATCACTAGAGTATTGTGGTAACATCCTATGTTAGAAACATTAAAAGCAACATCATGCTGTGAGTGAATTTCAATTTCGTTTTCAGGTGACTGTCAGACTCGTCGAGCCCATTTTCAGGCTTCTAGCAATAAATATTTCTCATCAGATGACAGTTACTGTCTAGTAAAATTACAAAAGTATATATTTGAGTGTATATAACAAACAACTTGGCTTATTCAACTTGATAATCAATGTTTTTTTTGTGTGTGAGTGATACCAAAAAGGGTTTACCCCATATTAAGACACTCAACTGCAGGCCAATTTTTTCAAAATACTTCCTTGCACCAGCTCAAGCAGCTATTTGATTTAAACATAAGAACTATCAGGTTACGGAATGTGATATGATTCAATCAATCTCATTGCTAGTGGCAACGACAAAATCCAAAGAAACATTTATATCTTCACATCCTGTGAGCATTTTTTTTTTTTTGGGAAAATGCATCCTATAAGAAAAATTATATCATTTGACATTAACATTCATTGGCTAGTAGTAAGCAGCTACACCGAAGCGCTTACCAAGCGCGACGGGAAGGGCCTCTGCCACATGAGCCGTATGCGGGGTAACTCACACGTGCGGTTCCTAGGGGGGAGAGCTAGTAGGAAAGCAAGAAAACAAATCAAAGATCATATTTAACCGACAAACCAAAAAGTGTCATAAAAAATTTCACACCCATAACAAGACAATCAAAGAAACGCAAATCCAAGCCATTTCTCTTTTATAGAATTTCACTTCACTAGCTAGAGCAGCTACTTAATCTAAATGATGCTAACAGAAATCATGAAATGCTGCTCGATTTAACAAAGGAGCGAGACACTAAGACAAATAATAAGCAAATTCAAGCACCTTCTCAAAAAGTAATAAAATAAATTCAATCATTTGATACCAAAATCAAATAGCGATCAAGAACACAAATCAAATATCAAATTCTTGAACACAAACTCAAAAGGGTCTTCAGAAATTCTCACACCCACATCAGTTCACTCAACGACAACACAACGCAGGTCAATTTATTTAAAAGAATTTCACCACACCCACTCAAGCAGCTACTTGATCTAAAATCATGGATTGTACAAATCAATTTCAATGGCCGACCAACAAATCACAATTACAACAAATCCATCAATAAGCAACGAATCACCTTTATAAATTCTTTGTTTTATTTTATTTATGTTACATTTAATGCTTAGTACTAGTGATGATAAATCAAAAAGAGAGTAACAGACTTTGAGCTAAAATAGAGAAAGACCACAAATCGAATATCAAAATTCTGATTCAAAACTCAAAAGGTTCTTCAAAAATTCTCACACCCATCTAAAAAAGCTCAACAAAAACACAAACCCCTTACTAACTTAATCAAAGAATTTCATTACACCAGCTCAAGCAGCTACTTGACCTAAATCATGCTTCCACCAATCAATATCTCTGGCCAACCAACAAATCACAATTACAACAAAATCAATCAATCAACCAATCAACTACACCTCAATCGCATAAATAATTTGGATCAATACTAGTTGGTATGAATCCTAAATATGTTTTATTTTATTTAGTTACATTTCTTTCTTCAAGAAACTAATGATATGAGAAATCAAAAAGAGTGCAACAGATTTTGAGGTAATAATCAGAGATCAGAAACTGACCTTTTTGTTGGTGAAAAGGTTGGAAAGAGACCACCGCTCACAGAAGAGAGAGAGATTAATGGAAAACCGCAGCTGCCCTACAACTGCGTAGTGCTTTCCATTATGTAATTCTTACTGACTATTTATAGAAAGTTTAGTCGCTGCGGAGTGTGTATACCCACGAGTACAACTAGTGAAGCGGAAATATAAGACACGTGGATATAAGACTTGATTTTTGAGAAAAGAAAATTATTTAAAGTAAATGTTGAAAGAGAATTTGGAAGTGAATTTCCCCTTGAGACAAAAAAATTATTTTATGAGTGAAAACTATAAAGCTTTCTCTAAACCATTATTTCAAGCATGGCTATCGGTCGGTAAAAGCACCTCCACCCACAATTATTAGGTCTTGGGTTTGAATCGCGCCAAAAGGAAAATGTGGAAACGCTATAGATCCACTTAATTTGGGAGGATTAAAAAAAAAAAAATCATGACTATCTTAGAGAAGAAATGCAGACAATCAATTGGAGAGATCATGAGATTCCTATTTGCAGCAACAATGTATCACATTTGTGCACAAAGAAACAGCAGAAGGTTCTTCAAATGCTTTATTTCAAGTATGGCTATCGGTTGGTAAAAGCATCTCCACCCATAACTATTAGGTCCTGCGTTCAAGTCACGCTAATGAGGAAGTGTAAAAACACTATAGATCCTCCTAATTTGGAAGGATAAAAAAAAAAGCATGGCTATCTTAGAGAAGAAATAGCAGATAATCAATTGGATAGATCATGAAGTTTCTATTTACAACAACAGTGTACCACATTTGGGCAGAAAGAAACAATAGAAGATTCCAACAAAACACTCGGGATAGCAGTAATAGAACCAGAGAAAGACAAGACAAGTGAGGCTTGCTCAGTTGGTAAAAACATCTCCACGTACGATCGTTAGGTCCTGGGTTCGAGTCACGCTGGAGAAAAAGTGTGAAAATACTATACATCCTCCTAATTTTAGAGGACAAAAAAAAAAAAGAGAACCAGAGAAATGATCCTAAAAGTGCACATTGCAGGACAAAGACAAAACAAGTATTAGAAAGAATAGATAGTTACCCTACAGATTGTGTAATAGGAGTAACTATAGCAGTAGTATACATTGCTAGCTGATAGTTAATTAGCCTACATTAGCGACTATGGGGCCAATAGATAGACCGTAGTTATTCTCTTGGGTATTTTAGTAAGACCTGTCTCTAGATTCCAAAGAGCAAGTGGTGTATATATCGAGTGAAAATTCAAAAATAGCTAGATTTACAAGCAGTAATTGAGAAATAGCTACAATTTCAAAAGTAATCAATATTTAGCCACTTTTATGTAAAGATAAATATGAACGAAAACGCCATTCAAAATCCGAAAAATATTCCAGCATAATATACTGAAGTTCCAGCAAAATATACTAATCCAACATAATATGCTGGAAGTTCATACAGAGGTACTCCAGTCTCCAGTACATTATGCTGAAATTTTTCGTATGTTGGAGTTCCAGTATAATATGCTGGAAGTTCATACACAGGTGCACTAATCTCCAGTATATGATGCTGGAACTTTCCGTGTTGCAGCAAAAGAGTAGCTATTTTTTAATGACTTTAACATTGACTATTTTTCTATTACCAGTTTGAAAACTGGCTAGCCCTCACTGTTTTCACATTTATATTTGATACTCGGTTAGTAAAATTTAAACTTTAACAAAGAAAAAATCTTATTTCAAGTTGATATTAATGTTATGTACCAAACTATTGAATAGACATCAAATTACATATAATATGTTAAGATAGAAGTTGAAATAATAAAAGAATTTTTACGGCAAAACGAGCTTTTGAGTAGATGATTTTTTTTCTTTTCATTATTCTTTCGGAGTTGAGTTCGAAACCAGTCTACCTATCCGTTTGAAGATCTGGCAAGAACAGAGTGAACAAAATAGCTTGACTTGTGCGTTTATAATATTTATTGCTTCTGACTATGTCGATGAAATGTAGGTACGTGATTAAGTGTTTTTTTTTTAGTTTGTTTACACTCCGATATTAGAATATAAAAAGGGGGAGAAGGTATTATTACGTGAAGACTTTCTAATCAATACCAATATATTATAAGTTTTATTGTTGGGAAAATCACGAATTTAATTTTAACACGCATATATGAAGAATTTTAAGTTCTTTTTATATAAGCATAACACAAAAATATGAGAAAGTATGAAAATATATTAGCTTTACATATAGAAAATTAAAATTTTATTTTATTTGTTATGTTTGGTGACAACAAAAAGGTAGAAAGCGCCAAAAGTTACGAAATATTATTAAAATACTAAATGGATAAGCATACAACATGTGGAAACCCAATTATCTTGTGATTAGGAGACAATAGTTGTTTTTATTAATAATATACAAACTAATTACGTAATTAACTCTTAAATTCGTAACAATTACAGTTAGAGGTCGTTTGCGTTCACCACGAATTCTTTATTTTCCAGCGAGTACTTTTTTTATTTCGTCTCAAAAAGTATTTCACGATCGTATAGTTTCTACGGTAAAATACCTTTCGCTAGTCTCTAGGAAGAAAAAAAATACATAATAATAAAGGACTTCCGGTGTGGAACTAAGAGCAACTATTGCTATATCATCCCTAACTATTAGTTCAGTGATAAGATGCATTGGACAAAAAATATATGTATTAGCTTTGCGTATTAATAATACTTTGTTTGTTATATTTTCTAAACCTATGCATCATATGCAAATATTAGTTATACAATCTATTTGATATTACCTTATGTATAACTAATACATAAAAAAAATTATGGTATTACAATACAATGGATTTTAATATGTGCATTAACTTAATTAAAGACAAAATTATCCTTCAAATTTATGCTTAATTAAAATATATTATTATATTAATACAAGTTAAAAATAATCTAAAAAAATAAAAAATAAAATTATCTCCCTAATAAATAAATAAATACTTAACATATATTTTTTTTATAAATAAATATTTATTTCTATTCTATAATATAAATAAACAAATCAAATAATTTTTCTAAGATCTTTTTTCTTTATAAAAATTATTTCTCAACATAAGGTTTCTTTTTAAATAATAAAGTAATTAACTGATTATGAAAATATTTTTATAAGCAAATAATTCTTTTAAAAATTATATAATACTTTAATACATCATACAAATAATAAATAAAAAATATATCAACATAACTAAACTAATACAGACATAACTAATACCAACATAACCAATACGTCATATTCACATTCTTAACATTATTCTTATACATTCTACCAAACGACGTCATATTCAACATTATTCTTATACATTCTACCAAACAACGTCATATTCAACATTATTCTTATACATTCTACCGAACGACCCCTTAAATTACTTTGGATAATTACTAACACACCATATTCAAGGATAAATGACTTTAGCAGTAAGGATAAATAATTATGATAGGAGTACACCACAGCACAAAATTAAAGCAAATAGATATAAAAACTTAAAAAAGGAAAAAAGAAAAGTTCTCCACTAACTTATTTTAATAACTTAAATGACAACAATACCCTCATCCTTTTTGTCAAATTTACAACCAC
>MCJB01012838.1:787-20689 GCA_002018475.1 Nicotiana obtusifolia | reverse complement strand
TGACTGCTTCAAATTTTCAAATTTTCCATTTTTAAACTTTGAGAATTTTAGCAGCTTTCACAACTGGATTTTCCCTAGCAATCGCTTCACGACCAGCTGCCTTGTAATCATAACTACAATCGTGCCGATCGGAATACCTATGTTCCGAGCAAAATACTTCACCGCACCGGCACCGGAACGGCATCAATCCGACTTTCCTCCGACAACCTATTCCACAACACCTGTTAGCTTCCCTCGGCCTCTTCACCGCCGCTTTTCGACCGACCAGATCCGTACTTCCCGGCGATGTAGCTGACGTAGATCTCGATTCGTCCGTGTCGGAAGTTTTCAGATCTAAGCTCTCCGACGAGCTATCAGAACTGAAAAGTTTTGGATCTATGTTCTCCGGCGAGCTATCGGAGCTAGATCTCGATTCGTTGGTTCCGGAGAGTTTCAGATCTATTCTCTCCAGCGAGCTAGTGGAAAGTTTCAGATCTATTCTTTCCAGGGAGCTAGCAGAAAGTTTCAGATCTGAGATTTCAGGTGACCTTTTCGTATCGGTAGCTGAGAGATGCGGCGACGGAGCAGAAATTGGTAGAGTTGGGGAACACAAAGGGATGGATTCTGGAACCTTAAGCTCGGTCTCCTCTTTCTCTCTCTTCTGTGCCATTATTGATTTCCGCTCTGAAGAATTTTCTAGAGAGAGAAAGAGGAAAGAAAAATGAAATGCAAAAGACGGAGGGGTATTGGGTGTTGTTTGGATCAGGGTTTTTAGACAGAGAGGGGAAAAAAGATAAAGGACTATTATAAAGGGGGATTAGAGATAAAGTCGGTAAAATGTCGGCCATATAGTTTATATTCACATACTTCGAAAAGATCTAAATAATACACATTATTAATAATTTCTCCGTTTCAATTTAAATAACATATACTTACGTGGACGGGGTTAATAGGCGATCAACAAGACTCATGACCTAAGTTGGTGACCTCCATTACACTTTAGAGGGGTGCCCGTCTAAGGTCGACCCAAGTGGTCGAGCGTATGTCATAATTTGTGACAGCCGAAACCTGCGTTCGCGCGGCACCTACCTTTGAAAAAAAAAAATTAATAACATATTTTACTTATTAAGAATCAATTTCACTAAACTTTAAAGTTAAATTTGATTAGTTCACTTTAGTATTTTAAAATTAAAATTTAAATATTAAAAAACTATATAAAAATACTTTAAGTTATAATTTTTTTCATATTAATATGATTAAAAAATATATTTTAAAATATTGATTAAACTTCACGTAATTAGATATTCATCTAGGAATAAAGGTAATGCAAATAAGGATGATATTGAGTCTATACAACATCCATGTAATTAGAATCTAAATATACTCCGGGTGATTTGGTAAGCTATACTAGGTAAAATAATTTTATGTATAAAAATTTAATCCGTCCAATACAATGTTTGATTGCTCAATTCAATTTATGCGTACCTAAAACATGGATTACTTATACCTCAATAGGAGGGCTTAGCTAATACCAAAGAAATTAAGAAATTACTAATCCCTGCATTAACTATACGTGAATAAGACCCTAAAATTATTAAACCGCCTCTTAAACCCTTTTCCTAAATTTCTTTATCTACAGAAAGAAGAATATTCAAGAATATAATTGTAAAAAAGATTTTGTACAATTTTAAACCAAACACAAGCTAATTTTTAATACAATAAACCAAACAATTGATAAAAAATAATTTCAGCACTACAATCCTTTCATTACTAATTCTTGCATTACTTGTGTTCATACCAAACGACCCCTCAGACACAAACACACAATATAAAAGAATGGGAAGAACATAGATAACCCCCTCTTAAGTTTCTCTTCTCAAGATTGATCAACTGCAATAGTACAAAGAAAATATCCAAATGCAACTTTTCAACATTTATTGCTACATTAGTAGATAAAAGGAGCAAATGACAGTCCTTTTTGAAAAATGTAGGCTACTGCCACAAATAGGCCTGTTAAACGGGTTGAACCGACCCGAACCCATCGACTCTTGGCCCGTGAGTCCTTAACCAGGTCGGTCAGATTCACTTTCTTATAGGGGCCGGCCCAGATATAACCCATTAATCAAAATATATTGATCCGACTGGTAACCCGTAACCTGTAATGACCCATTAATCAAAACATATTGACCTGACTCAGAACCCATAACCCGTAATTCCTTAATCTGGGCCCTAATGAGCCGAATCCAATTTAATTACAAAAATTAAAAACAATAAATGATAAAATTTCAAACTTTATACATATATAGGAACTTGAAATTACTACATGTCCTTGAAGCCAGTTAGAATAAAAATGAAAGAAAAATCATACTTTATTAACATTAAAACTTGAGAAACATATGGAATTCGACTATTTCTATAGCTAATAGTCTAATAGATATGGAATTCTGACTATTTCGACAAGACGCCTCATAGTGTCTAGTACTATATTGTTTCTTCAATGTTTAGATTCAAATTTTTACCACTTGTCTAAATATATATGTGAGCTGGTCCCGGCCGATTGACCTGTGGGTCAGCTACCGGTACGGGTCTGGTCCGGCCCGATTCAGTGGGTCAAAATATTATAGCCCGGCCCAGGCCCTTTAAATTAACGAGTTGGTCCGATTAGGGTTTCATGGGTCATGGGCCGGTTAAAGGGTCAACTTTAATGGGTTATGTGGCATGATTCGTGGGTCAACCCGGCCCATTGACAGGTCTAGCCACAAAGGAAGCTAGGTTCAAAACCAAATATTATGGTATAAAACTGCAGCTCAACCTTATTTGTCAAAGCTTTTTGTTTATTGACTGCAAACTGTCAACACAGTGCTTTCATACCTACATTAAAAAACAAGCATCTCATTTGCTGTCAATACATAGTAATCACTCTGGTTAGTAATTACTTCTCATCATGATATTCTCTATCAACTTTTAGACACTTCTCATCTGGGAATTCATAAGAGAACAGTCCCCTGAGAATTAAAGGACAAAAACATCTTTCTTTGCTATGACATTAATGGTTTTTCTTTTAACTTCACCACTCTAATAGCTAATTTTATGGTAAATTTGGTAAAGAAAGTCTGGCTTTTACTTGAAGAGCCAGGACTTGGATGTTCGACATCCCAATGGCTTTGATATGATGATAAAAGTCCTCGACTGCAGAAAGGCTCTAGGGAAGAACCTTTGCTAAGCATCCAAAGTACAACAACAGTAGGAAGATAACCAATATAATACCACATGTGAGGTCTGGAAAAAGTGTGTAGGTAGACCTTATCCCTACCTGGAGAGGCATAGAGGCTGTTTCTGATAGACCTTCGGTTGCTAAGCATCCAAAGTAGAAAAAGAAATTCCACTTTCTCTAACGAAAAGTTTACACTATAATGCATTTTAGACTATTCCACTGTTTTCTCCAGCTGGATCTATGCCTCTTGTTTTATTCGGCTTGAAACACTTGTACAGTAAAATAGAGGCTTTTCAAAGGGCAACAACCTTTCACCTGCATAGATATGGTCTATCCAGATTCAGCAATGACATGATAAAAATGCAGTAAGAAAAATAAGTAAATTCAGAAAGACACCAAACCAGTCAATCATCCAGATAATAAACCAGTCAATCATCCAGATAATATCCATAAAAAATATTCATTAACTGATTCTTTTATCATGGTGAATGCACTAGCTTGTTGCAAGCAGGACTTATCGTGGAAGCAAATTAATTCAAATATATATGAGTGAGGAGCTACAGCTTTAAGCATCAAATCAGGTACTTGATAAAGTTGAGAGTGAGTCAGCTTGTTTAAGTATCCTTTGAATAAAGATAACAAACACCAATCTAGAAAAAATCACCTGAATAACAGTATCACAAAACACAAAAAAATGTAATGCAGTTTTTGACTTCTATGTATTACTTCAAACTAACAAAAGGGAAAGAGTGGATATTATCAAAACAAAGGGAAAACTATGAGATAATCTTACCACATCCAGCTGATGAACTTCCCCTCTATCTGTGCAATGCTAAAACTAATAGTCAGTAGTATGTTACCTAACGTGCAGTCGATGAAATCACCAAATGAAACTCCTTCACTAATTCCTGACCTGTTTTGTCCAATAACTTAAATTCTTCAGCTCCAACTGGCTATCAGAATCTCGCCAAAATTTGATAATATGGAGGCTTTCTTCTTCAGTTGATCTCTGCAGGATGATTCGAGATGCATAACCCTTCTTTCTCATCTCAAGACATATTTCTGAGGGGTTATTAGCAGTAAGTGTGACCATATATAACCAGCCCCTCTCCGACAAAAGATTGTCGGCGACAGGCAGTATTTTATCAATAACACTTCGACCATTCTCCCCTCCAGCCCATGCAGAAGCGATACCTTCAGAACCAACTTCATCTTCAGGCGTAGGAACATACGGAGGGTTCACAACCATCACATCAACTGATCCTCCCAATCGCTTCTCGAGTCCAGATGCAATATCTGTGTTTACCAACTCTGCATAAACACCATGAGAATCCATCGTCTCACGGGTCACCCTTATTGCATGAGGATTTATGTCTGTTGCAAGATAGTATGGAACGAATCCTTCAAGTCCGAGCATAACCGCAAGTGAAGTGATAACATACCCACTACCACAACCAATTTCCATACAAATTGAGGGACGGTGCTGTAAGAAGTTAGTTCGATCAGCTAATAATGCATCGACCAATGCAAATGAATCATCGCAGGGTTCGTAAACCTCAGGATGCGAACTCACAAGCTGGATTTTGGCAATTCTTGAAAGCATCTTAGATAACTCCTGTCACATTAAAACAAGCTCATAAGGCCTTAGCAATGGAGGCGCTTAAAACACCTTTCAACCATCTACCAAAAAATGCCCTTTCAAATTTCAATAACATAACTGATACTTTCACCAAGAAAAATATATATAACTGATATGCAGGGTAGGCTGCAAATTAAGCAAGCCCAAGCATAGGTCCTGGTGTAGTATTGCGAGAGGGGGTGCGGCTAGAATCTCTTCCCTTCAAATAAAAGTATATCTACCTATATGTAAACTTGAATAATTTTAGACTTACACAACAAAATAGTGATCTCATTATTTCCTATTCTAGAAAAACTACCCATCAAAGCCATCGTTAACCATTGGTTGTTAAGGCATATTCTCAAAATCCCAATATCGACAGCTGTGGCAATAGGGGCGTGATTTGGTAATGTGCAAATTTGCCCACTATTAGTTGATAAACCAATTTCTTCCACTTCTGAATCCCAAACAATTGGATTAAGCGTCAAGTTTTATGGTTAACCAAAAGAAAAATAAGTTATTTACATGAGTTTCAAACTAAAATTTGGATGAATAATCCGTTTATTTAGTTTTATCTTTTTTCCCACCTTCAGAAAAATAAAGCATAGGCATTGCTACTAGTGTTAGAATTTTATGAAAGTTAACTATCTCGATTTCATAGATAAATTTATAATCAAGATTGAACCTATCCTCCAGTAGGATAAAAATTATGATATTGTCTTTTACCTGCGATAATATCAAATACATAAAATATTCTTAGATAATAATACCATGAGATATACCTTAAAGAGTCATAGAGATGTGAGAAGTTTTGCTTTCGCCACTCAAAAACACATCTATGTTTATTTATTTATTTTATTATACTAAGTATGTACTCATTGCCACAAAGTAGTAGTGGTTGTAGTGTATTTTACACTCGCTTGCTTAAAATACTGAATTTGCCTCTAAAAGTAGGGACTAGTTTCAAAGACGAGGGGAGAGCTCAGCCCAACTTAGAAAACGCAAAGAAACTTCAAGCCCTATCAGAACTCAGAAACCAAATCACACTTATTCTTCCCATTTAGATAAGCAAACGAAGGAGCAAAATCAAGCAATTGCAGTTTAGCTAAACACCAACATAAATATCATAAGAATTCATGGGCGTGTGAATCCAAGTTGTTGAATGAAAAAGTAAAACTTGGTACCCGATAAATATACCAGCAATTTATATTTGATTCAGTCTTGATTTGTAAGTCAATACAAGTTGAATAAAAAGGCAAACTTGGTATCTGATGTATATGCAATTTGAGAACCAGATTTGAGCAAATAAAATAACTAGCCATTAGTATATTTAGTTCAGTGCTTACCTAATTATGCCCCCTTATGCAATGTACATAAATTACAGTATAAGAGTATAAATACTATACTAACACAATTCAAGTTGAATGAAAAAACTGAACTTGGTATTCCGGGGTCGTTTGGTAGGCTGTAGTAAGCCGTCCAATACAATGTTTGGTTTTAATACAATGAACCAAACACTTGATAAAAAATAATTCAGCATTATAATCACTGCATTGCTAATCTCTACATTACTAATCCCTGCATGACTTGTGTTCGTACCAAAAGACCCCTCAATGTATATGCAATTTGATACTACAAATACTATTTTACTCAATTTTGATATATGAGTGAATTCAAGTTGTATAAAAAAGCATAAACATAAAACTTGATACCTGAAACCAGTATTTTAATCTCTATTGATTTATGGGTGTGCTTCAATTTGAATAAAAAAATAAAAAAGGTAAAAATAAGCATAAAAATTTGGTACCTGCAATAAGAATTTGCCTACTGTCAAGATATGAGATTCCAAAAAATTTGAAGCTTTTCAGTATTTGGGTTTAGCAGTAAAATAATAGCTGAAATCTACTTGCAAAAATAGTTTCTGAAAGAAAACGGCGATTGGAGAAGGGGAAAAGGGAGGAAAAAAAGACTCTTTTTAAAAAATGAGTAATTATCATATGGACATCCTGAAGTTTAGAAAAAGACAGTTAACCCCCAAAAGTTTGAGCACTTATTATATGGGACCTTAAATTAAAAAAGAGAAGAAAAAGAGGAGGCACTTTTCTATGTGAACCAAATAAAAAAAAAAATTACGATTTTCTTTCGTGCTTTTTGAAAATTATTTTAATAATGAAATTCTAATTTTAATAATTCTATATTGAGTCCTTTTTTTCGTTCGAAACGAATATTATATAGTATAAATATAAATAGTATGATAAGCAAAAAAAATTATATTTTATAATATAAAGTTCCAACAAACTAGTAAGACCCGCTAATGACTTAGAACCTGTTTGGATATAGATTCTCAAATTTTAAAAAAAATTAATTTGGATGAAATTTAATGTAAAATTAAAAATGAGTTTGGACATGAATTTTGGGGCATGTTTGACATGTTAAAAGTTTTTTTTTTTAAGCTTAAAAGGCCCTAATGGTTATGATTTCGCCCAAAAAGATATCTTAAGCTATTTTCAGATCTTCCAAAATTAGATTAATTTTATAAAGAAACACATATTTGAAAAAAATAATTGAAAAAAGACTTTCAAAAATTATAGCCAACCGCCTGCTTAAATATTATTTTCTTCTTTTATTTCCTTTCCAATAATTTTATAAGTTCACAAATGCATGTAGATATGAAGCTATAGTTTTGGAAGTCAATCTATTTGCTATTAGCTTCTAGATGTATACTTATAAACAAAACCATGTTCTTGGAAGTTAATAAAAGTATGGATTTAATTTTTTAAAATAAGTGAGCCAAGCTTAGGTATATGATATGTTTATGGGCTCCCATTATCTCAAAATGTTAGTGGAACAGCATTAACTAAAAAAAGGAGAAAAGAAGATGAGTTTGGATTATTTTAAGCATCCAAATCATCAATTCACTTTCTTAGTTTTGGGCTATATAAACTCCTAGTTGCATCATACTCAAATACACAAAAAAGAACAACAACAATCAGCCTTAGAACCCAAATCTTCTCAATGGGGAGCCAAATGAAGAAGCAATGGCATCATTTTGCTTGTGCTTTAGCATTTTTCTTGATTGCAACTTGCACTATGGCATATTCATCCGATTCTTATAAATCATCAGTTCCATCATATAATCAAGTACCAAGCCAAGTATCCGTGTCAAAAGATAATTACGAAGTGCCACAAGTGTCCAAGAATGATTACAAGGTACCTTCAGTGCCTGAACAAGAATACAAGGCACCATCTTTGCCAAAGGATAACTACTACACGAAGCCATCAGTTCCAAAAGATAACTACAAGAAGGTGCCATCTATCCCGAAAGATAATTACTACAAGGCACCTACAATGCTTAAGCCAGAATATAAGGTGCCTTCTTTGCCAAAGAATGACAACTACAAGAAACCATCTGTTCCAGAATATAACTACAAGAAGGTGCCATCTCTTCCAAAAGATAACTACTACAAGGTACCTTCAGTGCCTAAACAGGAATACAAGGCGCCATCTTTGCCAAAGAATGACTACTACAAGAAACCATCAATTCCAAAAGATAACTATTACAAGGTAACCTCAACGCCTAAACAGGAATACAAGGTGCCATCTGTACCAAAGAATGAATACTACAAAAAGCCATCAGTGCCAAAGAATAACTACAAGGTGCCTTCTATTCTAAAGGATAACTATTATAAGGTACCCTCAGTGCCTAAACCGGAATACCAGATGCCATCTGTACCAAAGAATGACTATTACAAAAAGCCATCAGGTCCAAAGAATAACTACAAGATGCCTTCTGTTCCAAAAGATAACTACTATAAGGCACCCTCAGTGCCTAAACCGGAATACCAGATGCCATCCGTACTAAAGAATGACTACTACAAAGAGCCATCAGTTCCAAAGAATACCTACAAGGTGCCATCCATTTCAAAAGATAACTATTACAAGGTACCCTCAATGCCTAAACCTGAGTACAAGGTGCCATCTTTGTCAAAAAATGAGTACTACAAGAAACCTTCACCTTCTCCTCCACCGCCATACTATTATAATTCACCCCCTCCCCCTTCACCATCACCACCACCTCCTTACTCTTATCAATCATCTTCAACTCCTTCTCCATCACCACCTCCTCCGTATTATTAAATTCTCCTCTTTCATGTTCGACATGTTTTGAGAAGGCCATTTTCCAACACAACATAATCTTAAGGGTATTGAGTTGGAGGCATAATATCAAAATTTGTATTTCTTCATTATTTGTGTTTTATTTATATTTTTTGGGGGTTGGTGTAGCTCATGTTTTTCCGTTTTATTGTATGTCTCATTATCGAATTCTGAGAATATTGTTCAATTAAATGCAAATTCTTTTTGTCTAGAATTTATATACTACTTATCAGTAATTCCTTCACAAAATTAAAAACATAAATCTTTGAAACATGAGAACATAACAACCTATTGAGAAATTTCAGAGTATATGCATTTAATTAGTGACTGTTTCACTTTGTAATATCAATATTGCAAATGCTTCTACTTACCCCCTCAAGGTGAATGAAAGATATCATATGCAATAATACATACAAATTAACACAAAATATATATGCAATTAAAACCTGCAAACAAAATTACAATCCCCAATCATCGACCATTAGAAAAAAGGAGGAAAATAGAATTGCTCGATTAAAAACCACAATAGTTTTCTTTCTTTTTTCTAAATAGGGACAAAGTTCCTTTGTAAAAAGATGCATTTCAATTATTTTTATTTTTTTCTATTTTTTATTCATACCACACAAACTAAAACTCAATAATGGTCAAGACGTTGGTCTCTAACTAAAAAAAGTAAATGTTTGAGCTTGAGAAGCTTTTGGTCTAGTGGGTCCACAAAATTCACTAGATAAGCGGTATTATTGAACCAGACAAAATAACAAGCAAAGAGACCAAAGACGGTAAAGCCCTAAACTATAAGATAGGTAAGAGGGTGTTTGGCTAAGCTTATAAGCTGGTCAAATTGGCTTATAAGCACATTTTAGCTTATCTACGTGTTTGGTAAATATCCAAAGTGCTTATAAGCTAAAACCACCCATAAATCATAAGTTGGTCACTCCCAACGTATGGCTTTTGAGCTTATAAGCACTTTTAGTTTGACCAAGGCTTTTACTAGTTTATCCTTAATAATATTTTTTAATTCACAAAATATTTTTCCCAAAATAAATTTTTTAATTTTCTCTTCATTTCGTATTCGTCATTCATTCTTTTCTTTATGGAGTAACTTTTTAATTTACAATCTTTTGTAAAGTTTGTAAGAGTATTTCATTTTAACAAAATAACAGCTTATCAACACTTTTCTACTAAACACATCAACTGTTTATTATCAGTTTCAGCACGTCTATCCAAACACGTAAATGTTTATTTAAAAAATCAGTTTCAACACTTAAAAATACTTTTCAGCACTTCAAGTTTATCAGCTACTTACAAACAGCTAATTCAAATGGGCTTTAAGCCTCTCCAGACCATACAAGTGCACATCGAGCCCATGCGAAGGGTTTGGTTAAGATATGCCAGATTCCACCAAGTATACAAATGAAATCTAACCATACATGTCTTTTTATTTTATCTTTTAAATCGTCCACGCTAACAATCCATCCTTCCCTCCAAAAGGGGATTTTAGTAAATAACCAAATATGATACTCGGGTTAAGGGTCAAGTTGGTAATTTTTCTTATATCTCCCCCTCTCAGATCTCAGGTATCATATACGCCCCCAAATAAAGAGCCTTGAATACTAAAAAATCACCTAGACCTAACAAGATTAAATAAATACCTAAAATTATGATCATTTTATTTCGATCTTTCCAGGTATAACCAAAGAAGGAAAAGATACTTCAAGTGTCTCATGTTGTACGATTGTACCTAGGGGCAGATTCAACGTTCCTTATCCTAGTAGTTTCAACGAGGGATGCCAATTTTTATGTGAAATCTCACAAAAATTTCAACATATATTAATCAATTTTGTAATTTATTAATAAAATAAATTTAGTGCTAAAAATCTTAAAAGTCAAATTCATAAAAATAATATAAAAAAAAACAGTTTTATGTCTTAAATGAGATTGTGAATTTTTTATAGGTCTAGATCTGATGGTAATCCATAAGAAATTATCCATTCAGTTACTATACATTAGCTAAAAATTGTCTCACTACATTTTTTACTTGCCTCGCCATAAAAACCAGCACAGTCGAGCAGACAAAGTTCTAGCATTTTATGTTTTTCTATTAAATACCACTATTATTTTCTTTTTGTTACTCACTGGTCCGATTAATTTAAATCCTTATTGCTTAAGCTCCAGAAAAAAAGAAAAGTATTTTCTATTAGTGATTATGATATAGATGGTCAACCTTAATGCAAGTAGTAGTGGTTGCTTTCACGGCTTAAATTTATAATCCGTAGGTCACACAAAGATACAATATTTGATACGCCCTTGTGTAAATATTTAGCATAAATCGATAATACATGTATAAATTTTTTAATAACTTTTAATGTAAAATTTTTGAAGAATTCACATAAAATATTCACGTAAATACCCTAAACACACAGAGTACTACGTGAATTTATTCCACCTTGATTGCCACTATTTTAGAAATGCATGTAGACATGGAATCATTTTCTGGAAAGTCAATTAAACTCTGGATTTTTAGATTTTTTATTATATAAGTTAGTCAAGCGAAGTTGTGACTTGTTCATGGCTCTCCATTATCTCAAGAACTTAGTGGAACACCATTAACCAAAACATGAGGAAAAATTCAGATGAGTTTAGGCTATAAAAACTCCTAGTTACACCATTCTCAAATACACAAAAAAGAAACAAAAAAAACAATCCAATCAGCCTAAGAACCCAAATCTTCTCAATGGGGAGCCAAATGAAGAAGCAATGGCATCATTTTGCTTGTGCTTTAGCATTTTTCTTAATTGCAACTTGCACTATGGCATATTCAGCCGATTCTTATAAATCATCAGTTCCATCATATAATCAAGTACCAGTATCAAAAGACAATTACGAAGTGCCACAGGTGTCGAAGAACGATTACAAGGTACCTTCAGTGCCTAAACAAGAATACAAGGCACCATCTTTGCCAAAGGATAATTACTACACGAAGCCATCAGTTCCAAAAGATAACTACGAGAAGGTGCCATCTATGGAGAAAGATAATTACTACAAGGCACCCGCAGTGCCTAAGCCGGAATACAAGGCGCCTTCTTTGCCAAAGAATGACTACTACAAGAAACCATCTGTTCCAGAATATAACTACAAGAAGGTGCCATCTCTTCCAAAAGATAACTACTACAAGGTACCTTCAGTGCCTAAAAAGGAATACAAGGCGCCATCTTTGCCAAAGAATGACTACTACGAAAAACCATCGATTCCAAAAGATAACTATTACAAGGCACCCTTAACGCCTAAACAGGAATATAAGGTGCCATCTGTACCAAAGAATGACTACTACAAAAAGCCATCAGTTCCAAAGAATACCTACAAGGTGCCTTCTATTCCAAAGGATAACTACTATAAGGTACCCTCAGTGCCTAAACCAGAATACCAGGTGCCATCTGTACCAAAGAATGACTACTACAAAAAGCCATCAAGTCCAAAGAATAACTACAAGGTGCCTTCTGTTCCAAAGGATAACTATTATAAGGCACCCTCAGTGCCTAAACCGGAATACCAGATGCCATCTGTACCAAAGAATGACTACTACAAAAAGCCATCAGTTCCAAAGACTGACTATTACAAGGTACCCTCAATGCCTAAACAAGAATACAAAGTGCCATCTTCGCCGAAGAATGACTACTACAAGAAACCTTCAGCTTCTCCTCCAAAGCCATACTACTATAATTCACCCCCTCCCCCTTCACCATCACCTCCACCTCCTTACTCTTATCAATCATCTTCAATTCCTTCTCCATCACCACCTCCTCCGTATTATTAAATTTCCAAAACAACGTAATCCCAAGGGGCTTGAGTTGAAGGCACGATGTCAAAAAAAATTAATTCTTAATTTGTTGTTTCTTTCTTTTCCTTATTCGGGTGGCAATTGTTTTGTCATTTAAATTGTATTTTGAATGTTTCCAGAGAATTGTTTCAGTTGAATACAAGTTCCTTTTATTGATCTTGTTTATGTATTTTCACCTATTCTTCCAGTAATCCCCAATTTCTTCACATAAATTTATTGATCAAGTTCGGTAGCATATAGTCAATTCTCACTTTATATATTCACCCCCAAATAATATTTCATAAGTTATAAGAATGAAAAAATATTTCATAAGAATGAAATATATTTCAGTTTTCCTCAAAATATTACTCTTTCCACTACGAAATGAGGCCACCCTAGCCCATTGAGTGCTCTACCTCGGGCCATCGACATCATACGCTCTACTGAAATAGATTTTGAGGAAAACCTTTGGCCACTCCTTTTACTAGTGGTACCGAGCTTCCCAAGTTGGATGTCACTTCCCTCTCTGATCCCACTTTCAAAAATAGCCTCCCCTTATCGAAAAGAAGGGGTCCGAAGAAGACAGAAGTGGCCATCCTTCTCATCCCCCTAAGGAAGTAGAGCGCGGTGAAAGAATTCGTCGTTCAATCGAAGGGGACAGGTTAGCAGCTTCAGGATAACCCGAGCAGTGAAAGAGAAGTAGGGTTCAGACATATCGATCCTATTTCGATCATACGGTTGGGTTCAAAACCAAAAAAGAGCATTTGAAAGCAGAGCAAGTCGCAATTTCCGGGTTCAGTAGTAGGAAAGAAAGGGTCCATTGACACCTATAATTGTTTCAACCAAGGCCGAGCACTCTTCTGGAATTTTTGGATGCATTCTCACTTTAAGTAGCTAAGAGCAAAAGACAAAAATCCCTAAATCCCGCAGAAAAGAACTCACTCCGGAGGGAGTGAGGGGGTATTCAAAAAGGGGCCGCAGGTTCTTTCTTTAGTGCACCGGAAGGGCTGACTTTCCGAACATTGTAATTAGTTTTTTTTTACTATATATAGTCAGAGTCTTGTGATTTTTATGTGACATAACAAAGTTATGTGATTTTACTGGAAAAAAAATAATGTGACATTTTATGAAATTTATTTCAATATATTCTCTTTTACTGGTCGAGTAAGAAGACCGGCTCAATTAAGTAAGAAAATTCTAACATTATATTCTTTTCTATTAAAGTACCCACAAATTCTTGGTTATAACGCATACAAACATGCATGCAACTCTATCTTTCATGGCTTTCTAAATATACTAACATTTTGCATGTATTGATTAATCATCCAGAAAATAGTGGGATAGTGACAGATATGTTACTATTTTTCTTGTTAATTTGTATCAAAACCGAATTAAACCCAAAATGATACACTATGATTTATTTTTTTTGGGTTTAATCATTCGATATCTAATACCTATTTACCCGACTAATCTTGATACACACCGCATAGAGACCACAAAAAGGGAAAACACTTCCTATCAAGAATTCTCAACTCTCAAAGCTTAAATTCAAAACCTCTAAATAAGAATGAAGAGATCATATTCATTCTATCTTTCAAAGATATACTAACCTACGACGTCTGACTATCAGATGTCGTAGGTCGTCTTCTAACTGGATGTGGAACTGTAATTCATCCTCAACTGGATAGAAGAACTTTGCCTTTCTTCTTCTTCCTGAAATGAAATGAAGAGAAAGAAGGTGTCCAGCCTAAAAGACTGGTGGAAAAAGCTCTTTTTGTTGGTCAAGACCGATTAGATATTTCGTCAACCACCACTTGAGGCGATTCGCTTATCTGTTAAAAAAATACCATCCTCTTCTTTCTCAAAAAGAAAAAGTAGGAACCAGTCTCGAGTTTTTGTTTAGAATTCTCGTATATGAAGTTCGAACGAGAGTATATTCTTACGGTGCTTCGATGAAAACATGGCCTACATGATGTGAATTATTTGTTAGGTTATCTGCAGCAGCAAGGACATATATGATGGACCCAACCTTCCAACTTTGATGCTTACATGATCAAATAAAGGAAAGAGCCAATCCAGGATTAAATTTAATGGGTTCAGTTATTAAAAATTTGAATATTAAATTTATTATACTATTAAATTATGAGTTCAAATATAATACTTGTCGAGATTTTAATAAATTCTACGTATAAATTCATACTCTACGAAAGTTATAGATATTTATTAGGCCGATACACACATACTGAATACGCATTTGTGTAAATTTCTAGTATAGATCAATGCATGTATAATTTATTACCAACTTTTAGTGTAAATGTATAATATATATATAAGCTCAGAAAATATAGAAAAACAAAGCAGTTTCTCTATTTTCTTTTATTGTCACTAGTTTAGAAATGTATGTAGACATGGAAACATTTTTTTGAAAGTCAATAAATTCTGGATCTTATTTTAAATATAAGTGAGTCAAGCAAAGTTGTGATTTATTCATGGCTCTCCATTATCTCAAGACCTTAGTGGAACAACATTAACAAAAAAATGGAGAAATCTCATATGGGATTGGATTATTATAAGCATCCAAAATATCATGTCACCTTCTTACTTTAGGATATATAAACTCCTAGTTACATCATTCTCAAATACACAAAAAAGAAACAAAATAACAATCCAATCAGCCTTAGAACCCAAATCATCTCAATGGGGAGCCAAATGAAGAAGCAATGGCATCAATTAGCTTGTGCTTTAGCATTCTTCTTGATTGCAACTTGCACTATGGCATATTCAACCGATTCTTATAAATCATCAGTTCCATCGTATAATCAAGTACCAGCATCAAAAGACAATTACGAAGTGCCACAAGTGTCGAAGAACGATTACAAGGTACCCTCAGTGCCTGTACAAGAATACAAGGCACCATCTTTGCCAAAGGATAACTACTACACGAAGCCATCAGTTTCAAAAGATAACTACAAGAAGGTGCCATCTATCCCGAAAGATAATTACTACAAGGAACCCGCAGTGCCTAAGCCGGAATACAAGGCGCCTTCTTTGCCAAAGAATGACTACTACAAGAAACCATCTGTTCCAGAATATAACTACAAGAAGGTGCCGTCTCTTCCAAAAGATAACTACTACAAGGTACCTTCAGTGCCTAAACAGGAATACAAGGCGCCATCTTTCCCAAAGAACGACTACTACAAAAAACCATCGGTTCCAAAAGATAACTATTACAAGGCACCCTTAACGCCTAAACAGGAATACAAGGTGCCATCTGAACCAAAGAATGACTACTACAAAAAGCCATCAGTTCCAAAGAATACCCACAAGGTGCCTTCTATTCCAAAGGATAACTACTATAAGGTACCCTCAGTGCCTAAACCAGAATACCAGGTGCCATCAGTACCAAAGAATGACTACTACAAAAAGCCATCAAGTCCAAAGAATAACTACAAGGTGCCTTCTATTCCAAAGGATAACTACTATAAGGTACCCTCAATGCCTAAACCGGAATACCAGGTGCCATCTGTACCAAAGAATGACTACTACAAAAAGCCATCAGTTTCAAAAACTGACTATTACAAGGTACCCTCAATGCCTAAACAAGAATACAAAGTGCCATCTTTACCGAAGAATGACTACTACAAGAAACCTTCAGCTTCTCCTCCACCGCCATACTACTATAATTCACCCCCTCCCCCTTCACCATCACCTCCACCTCCTTACTCTTATCAATCATCTTCAACTCCTTCTCCGTCACCACCTCCTCCGTATTATTAAATTTCCAACACAACATAATCTCAAGGGTCTTGAATTGAAGGCACGATATCAAAAAAATTTAATTCTTAATTTGTTGTTTCTTTCTTTTCCTTATTCGGGTGGCAATTGTTTTGTCATTTAAATTGTATTTTGAATGTTTCCAGAGAATTGTTTCAGTTGAATACAAGTTCCTTTTATTGATCTTGTTTATGTATTTTCACCTATTCTTCCAGTAATCCCCAATTTCTTCACATAAATTTATTGATCAAGTTCGGTAGCATATAATCAATTCTCACTTTATATATTCACCCCGAAATAATATTTCATAAGTTTATAAAATGAAAAAATATTTCATAAGAATGAAATAATATTTCAGTTTTCCTCAAAATATTACTCTTTCCACTACAATTAGTGCACCGGAAGCAGTGGCGGATTCAGTATTTTGAGGTCGTGGGTGCTCACTCTCTGGCCATATAAAAAAATTGGTTCATGCAAGAATCGATCCCTAATCACTTCATATTTGTACACTCTATTCTCACTTGTTAACCAAAGCACCCAAAAGACTTTTTGTTTAATGAGTCCTTGCTAGTTCTTTATACCAGTATTCCCTATATTTTCTATATAATTATACAGAATTTGCGTCAGGATTAATGGGTGCTTCAGCACCCGGCACGGACAACGTAAATCCGCCCCTGACCGGAAGGGCTGGGTTTCCGAACATTGTAATTAGTTTTTTTGTTAATATATATAGTCAGAGTCTTGTGATTTTTATGTGACAAAATAAAGTTATATAATTTTACTGGAAAAAAAAAATAATGTGACATTTTATGAAATTTATCTCAATATATTCTCTTTTACTTGTCGAATATTCTAAAAAGACCGGCTCAATTAAGTAGAGAAAATTCTAACATTGTATTCTTTTCTATTAAAGTACCCATAAATTCTTCGTTATAACGCATACAAACATGCATGCAACTCTATCTTTCATGGCTTTCTAAATATACTAACACTTTGCATGATTGATTAATCATCCAGAAAATTGTGGGATAGTGATAGATATGTTACTATTTTTCTTGTTAATTTGTATCAAAACCGAATTAAACCCAAAATGATACACTATAATTTATTTTTTTTGGGTTTAATCATTTGATATCTAATACCTATTTACCCGACTAATCTTGATACACACCGCATAGAGACCACAAAAAGGGAAAGCATTTCCTATCAAGAATTCTCAACTCTCAAAGTTTAATTCAAAACCTCTAAATAAGAAGATATTCATTACATCCTTCAAAGATATACCGACCTACGGCATCTGACCATCAGATGCCGTAGGTCGTCTTCTAACTGGATGTGGAACTGTAATTCATCCTCAACTGGATAGAAGAACTTTGCCTTTCTTCTTCTTCCGAAAATGAAATGAAGAGAAAGAAGGTGTCCGGCCTAAAGACCGGTGAAAAAAGCTCTTTTTGTTGGTCAAGACCAATTAGATATTTCGTCAACCACCACTTAAGCGCAATTCGCTTATCTGTTTAAAAATACCATCCTCTTCTTTCTCAAAAAGAAAAAGTAGGAATCAGTCTCGAGTTCTTGTTTAGAATTCTCGTATATGAAGTTCGAACGAGAGTACATTCTAACAGTGCTTCGATGAAAATCATGGCCTACATGATGTGAATTATGAGTTGTTAGGTTATCTGCAGCATCAAGGACATATATGATGGACCCAACCTTCCAACTTTGATGCTTACATGATCAAATAAAGGAAAGAGCCGATCCACGATTAAATTTAATGAGTTCAGTTATTAAAATTTTAGTATTAAATTCATTATACTATAAAATTATGAGTTCAAATATAATACTTGTCGAGATTCTAGTAAATTCTACGTATAAATTCATACTCTATGTCGAAAGTTATGGACATTTGTTAGGCCGATACACACATACTGAATACGCATTTGTGTAAATTTCTAGTATAGATTAATGCATGTATAATTTATTACCAACTTTTAGTGGAAATGTATAATATATATAAGCTCAGAAAATATAGAAAAACAAAGCAGTTTCTCTATTTTCCTTTATTGTCACTAGTTTAGAAATGTATGTAGACATGGAAACATTTTTTTGAAAGTCAATAAGTTCTGGATCTTATTTTAAATATAAGTTAGTCAAGCAAAGTTGTGATTTATTCATGGCTCTCCATTATCTCAAGACCTTAGTGGAACAACATTAACAAAAAAATGGAGAAATCTCATATGGGATTGGATTATTATAAGCATCCAAAATATCATGTCACCTTCTTACTTTAGGATATATAAACTCCTAGTTACATCATTCTCAAATACACAAAAAAGAAACAAAATAACAATCCAATCAGCCTTAGAACCCAAATCATCTCAATGGGGAGCCAAATGAAGAAGCAATGGCATCAATTAGCTTGTGCTTTAGCATTCTTCTTGATTGCAACTTGCACTATGGCATATTCAGCCGATTCTTATAAATCATCAGTTCCATCATATAATCAAGTATCAGTGTCAAAAGATAATTACGAAGTGTCACAAGTGTCGAAGAATGATTACAAGGTACCCTCAGTGTCTGAACAAGAATACAAGACATCATCTTTGCCAAAGGATAACTACTACACGAAGCCATCAGTTCCAAAAGATAATTACGAGAAGGTGCCATCTATCCGGAAAGATAATTACTACAAGGCACCCGCTGTGCCTAAGCCGGAATACAAGGTGCCTTCTTTGCCAAAGAATGACTACTACAAGAAACCATCTGTTCCAGAATATAACTACAAGAAGGTGCCGTCTCTTCCAAAAGATAACTACTACAAGGTACCTTCAGTGCCTAAACAGGAATACAAGGCGCCATCTTTCCCAAAGAACGACTACTACAAAAAACCATCGGTTCCAAAAGATAACTATTACAAGGCACCCTTAACACCTAAACAAGAATACAAGGTGCCATCTGAACCAAAGAATGACTACTACAAAAAGCCATCAGTTCCAAAGAATACCCACAAGGTGCCTTCTATTCCAAAGGATAACTACTATAAGGTACCCTCAGTGCCTAAACCAGAATACCAGGTGCCATCAGTACCAAAGAATGACTACTACAAAAAGCCATCAAGTCCAAAGAATAACTACAAGGTGCCTTCTATTCCAAAGGATAACTACTATAAGGTACCCTCAATGCCTAAACCGGAATACCAGGTGCCATCTGTACCAAAGAATGACTACTACAAAAAGCCATCAGTTTCAAAAACTGACTATTACAAGGTACCCTCAATGTCTAAACAAGAATACAAAGTGCCATCTTTACCGAAGAATGACTACTACAAGAAACCTTCAGCTTCTCCTC
>MCJB01012827.1:75076-91283 GCA_002018475.1 Nicotiana obtusifolia | reverse complement strand
TCCTTCCTTAGATGTGATCATACACATTCAATCGCACTAGATGTGATCATACACATTCAATCACATACAAGTACTCGCAGATATTCAATCACATAAGACCTAAGTTCTTTCTTATCATTTTCATTACTTCTTTCTTCATCGGCTCAATCATATTTAATCATTCATTCGTACATATATATACATATTCGTTTCATAACAACTCATTCGGGAATTACATTCTTTCTTATCGTTCTTATTACTCCTTCCTCTTCTATTTCTTATCGTTCGTCAAAACATAGCATATGATTCTCATATCAATTGCGCTCATTAAGTAGCACAATTGCAAACAACATCGACATGTAGAATCTCAAATAATAGGAAGGAAATCAATAAAAGCTTCCTTAGCTTCTAAGAGTAGAATATGTACTTTGGGGGTTCTTTGAGGCATTACATAGAACGGGAATCGTGCAAGAAAGAACGGTTTAGTCTTACATACCTGGTGCGTATATACTTAGCTTCCGCTTCCAAGCTTATGGAAGAGCGTACAACTCCTTAATCTACAATTTAGGAATAACCCAATCGTCATTTCATAGTTGCTACTATTCTTACCCTTAATTTCTGAAATTCATGGATTGGTTTCCCTTAATCCCTTCCTTTATACTCTTATTAAGCCCATACATGACACATGCAATCCATTATCTACCATGACCCACTATAATGGGGGTGTTCATCTTAAACCCGCATATTTCATTTCCAATTTCATGGATTTCTACATGCATGTGTTGGGTTTCTAATAATTTCTAAGAGAATGGGGGAAGAAACTTACCTTGCATGTCAATGGGTTCATATTTCTTCCTTGACTCCTCAGTTCTTAAGGTTGCCTTTGATTCAAGGGTTTGCAAGGAAGAACTTCAGCTAGGCTTCCTTCTTGTTCCGTCAATTTCTATGTGTTTTCTTCTTCAATTCGTGTGTGTTTGGATGATGGGAACTAATTGGGTGTGTGGGTTCTTTGTAAGAGGTGTTCTTGAGAGCTTTTCTGATGTTTTGGGTTTTATAAAATGAAAAATGAACGAGTTTGGGTGCGTTATATAGGTCAGGGGGTCAACAGCTTAATTTCAGCAAAAATGCTGATTTCGCGACGCTTTAGGGACAATTCGCGTTTCGCTTTTCATTTCGCGAAACGCTTTCTGGTCGCGAAATGTGACTTTGGGTACTGTTTCTGTTCGCGACGGGGGAGGGTCGAATTCGCGTTTCGCTTTTCATTTCGCGAAACGCTTTCTGGTCGCGAAATGTGACTTTGGGTACTGTGTCTGTTCGTGACGGGGGAGGACGGTTTTCGCGATTCGCTTTTTAGTTTCGCGAATCGCTTTCTCGGCCTTAGTTTTCTGTCCGTGTTCGCGATGCAGGGAAGGGGGTTTCGCGATTCGCTTTTTATTTCGCGAATCGCGAACCTGTCGCGTTCCTTTCCTTGGACCTTCTGTCCCTGTTCGCGATGGGAGGGGTGGATTTCGCGAATCGCTTTTCCTCTTCGCGATTCGCTTTTCCTCATTTCTTCTTTTTCTTAATTATTTTCCAACTCTTTTCAACATCCTTCTTGCTTCTGAGCCCTTACACATACAATATAATACTCAACTAGTAGATAAAATTATATCCTTACGCCTTTCGTTTTCCCGCCCTTTTTCTTAACAATTTTCAATATATTTTTCAACCCTTCTACTTACTCTTAGGCCCATATACACTCGTCACGTTACGGCGTAATCACATAGGTAAATTTACGGGGTATTACAAATAGCAAAGAAAAGAAGAAAGTTCGCCGGAGATGATGTCTTCCGGCCTAGCAAAATATTGTATACATTGTATTAAAACTAAAAATGGAGACAAACAAAAATTCGGTCAGATCTAAGAATATACTATCACATTGTATCTACCAAAATCGAGCCAGACAAATCACTCAGATGTGGGATACAAAGAAGGAGAAGAAGTCATGGATCCATATAGAAAAGTTTTAGATCTATTCTCTTTACCGAGCTACCAGAGCTAGGTGTAAATTCATTTGTGTCGGAAAGTTTCATATCTATTCTCTTTACCGAGCTACCAGAGCTAGGTGTAAATTCATTTGTGTCGGAAAGTTTCATATCTATTCTCTTCGTCGAGGTAAGAGTCAAAGGCACGATGGAGATGGCCGACTCCCGATAGTAGAAGCAAAGAGGGAGTGAGAGAACAAATCTAGCCATGGCTACTGATTGAGCTTTTGAAATCTGAAGCAGAGTCGCCGGAGAAGAAGGAAATCTGAAGCAGTGTCGCAGGAAATCTGAACAGATCTTGCCATGGCGGTGAGTCACTAGAGAAGAGAAAGGGTTGAGGAAAAAGTTGATAGATCAGTTGTATATATTTGTATTTTTCTATAAAATAAAATAAAAATAACTATAAATAATAATATTTTAAAATTATTTTGGTTTATAATAGATATGGTGCATTATTTAACTATAGCATGTAAAATTTCCTTTTCTTTTCTACTTGGTTCGATTTCTATCAAAACCAAACCAAACCAACTATATCAGTTTGGATTAGTTCAGTTTTATCAGGTTTTTCGGATTTTTGAATTTTTTTTTCCAAAATGAATATTATTCAATCTTATTTTATTAAATTTTGATAAGTAAATATATGTTTAATAAAAATTAAAAAAATTAATAAGCATATAATCTATTAAAATATTCTTATGGGAGAATTCTCTTAGTAACACATAATAGTTATTTTTTTTGTCGTCTCACAATAAATTTTCCTTGATGTGCACTTTCAAGGTTAACCGAATTTAATAGCTAAACATAAAAATTAATATGATACCTAAATTATGTGCTATTTAATTTTAAATTATTGAAATACCACTTCAAATTCGAAAAGATATACGAATTTAATATATCTTGACATATGAATATGGTAGAACAAAGAGATTGACGGATTTAAATAACACTTGATAAAAAAGTGATCGTACAACCCATTATTTAAAATTAATAAAAATGAAGCACTTCATATTCTATTAAATATTACATCCCATAAGAGAATTTCAAATATTTTTAGACATTTTCAACGAAAATTTTATATAAAGTCTTAAAAGTATATATAAAAATTATATATTTATATGTCGGTTTGGTTCAAATTTTTTACTCAATACCAAACCAAATCAAACCAAACCTAATCCATTTTTTTATTGATTTGATTTGACTTTTCGATTTGAAGCGATTTTCCGATTTGGTCTGTACACCTCTAAACACACACCCAACATCATTAACTCTACATTATATGTTATAATAAGGAAAAAGGGGTAAAATATTCAATTGTGATAAACTAAAATCTCATACTACAAATATCACGAGCAACCATACGATATTAGGGATTAAATAGTGACAAATCTTTTTTAGGCGGTAGCGGCGAAAGACGAATGTCAGAAATAGAATGAAGAGAGATTACAAAAAAACAATATGGATAAACTATTAAAAATGTGTTCGAATCAAAAGTGTTTAACTGTGACATTTGGTTAATTTTGACTTATAAGAACTTTTAATGTTTGTCAAATTTGATCAACCTATAAATTAATCCCAACCACCCTCGTTTTACCAAAAAGTACGATGTTGTCCGTGTTTCTACACTGGAAATTTACAACAAATAATATCAGAAGGATTATGTATAAAAGTTAGACACTCTCCGATTACTCTTAGCTGTCTATCTTGGACTTTACACTCCTTTTTAAGAAAAAATAAATAAAATATGTATTTTATACTTTTACTCATATAATAATGATAATATTTTAAAAAAATTTGGGAGAAAATTTGAGAACTAGTAGTTAATAATAATAATAATAATAATAAAATAGAAAAAAGAGATTGTTTTTATTTTGATTTGTTAAAATGGACAAATAAAGGTAAAAATATATTTTAGTATAATAAATAGGTAAAAGTGAACGAAGGAAGTAATAAGTAACTAAATATAGAATGACATATCAATATTTTTAGAAATAATTGAAAAAGGAAAGACTACCAAACTAATTATAGGAGGGAATTATGAGTAAACTATTGAAATCCCCGCGCTTCGCGCAATTATTTAAAAACATAAATTCATTTTCTAAATTTGAGGATGTGATGATCCGATAGGTCATCTAGAGTTTTAATCCTTAATTCTATGTTTCAAAACCTTAAATAGCTCCTTTTAGCCTTCCTCGATTTGCATGTGCAGTCCGTGTTTTTTTCCAGAAGGCTTTTATGTGAAAAATTGATTAAAATATGAATTCGTGCCTTAAAATTCATTTGGATTGACTTCGGTCAACGTTTTGAGCAAACGGACCTGGATATGTGTTTTGACGGTCCCGTGGATCCGTATCGTGATTTGGAACTTGGCATATGGCCGGAATCGAATTCGGAGGTCCCTAGCTCGAGTTATTGCAATTTGTTAAAAATTTGAAGTTTAAAAGTTTAAAGAATTTATAAATTTGACCGAAGTTTGACTTCGTTGCTACCGGGTCCGGATTTCGGTTCTGGAGCTTGGTATAGGTTCATTACTGTATTTAGTACTTGCTTGCAAAATTTGGTGCAAAACGAAATTGATTTGACGTGATTCGGACGTCCGGTTGTTAAAATGGAAGTTCTTAAGTTTTATTGAAAATTTCATTCGTTTTGGTGTCCGATTCGTAGTTCTAGGTATTATTTTGGTGGTTTGATCATGCGAGCGAGTTCGTATGATGTTTTTGGACTTGGTAGAATAGCTGATGCGTCTTTTGTTGCTGCTGTTTTGGTGCAGGTCTCACATTTGCGAGCATGGGTAGGCTGGGGGATCCTCGCATTTGCGAAGTAAAATTCCGCATTTGCGAACTTGCCATTTCTGCTTTTGTGAATGCAGGGTCGCATTTGCGACTCAACATGGTCCTTGGCAATCTTCGCATTTGCGAAGAGGTGGTCCGCATTTGCCAGAGATAGGGGTTCGCATTTGCGACCAAAAACGTCGCATTTGAAATGACTGGGTTTCTGAGAGGAGTTCGCATTTGTGACTATTTTTTCTCAATTGCGATGTTGGCAATTGCAAACAAAATATCGCAAATTGCGACATTCGCAGCTAGTTAAGAACTGAGATAGACGAGATTTTGCTCATTCTTTCAAATTCTCAACCCTAAAAACTTTAGAGGCGATTTTCCCAAGAGCCTTTCTTTCTCAGTTCATTGGTAAGTGACCTTAATCAACTTTCTTTCATTTACCCGTTACATTTAATAAGTTTTCATCATTTAAACCTAAGATTTTTCATGGTGGAAATTACAATTTTGGTAAAATTAGAGACATCTGTAAAATTAGAATTTAGACCTCGAATTGAGGTCAGATTTCGAAATAAATTACATAACCGGGCTCGGGGGTGAATGGGTAATCGGATTTTAGTCCAAATTTTGGATTTTGACCAAGCGGGCCCGGGGTTGACTTTTGTTGCCTTTTTCAATAATGACCTAAATTGAACCTCTTTCATTCGTGGGTAGTTCCTGAGGCTTATTTTGAATCGTTTGGTTAATAATTTGCTAAATTTGGTTGGTTCTGAGGCTTGTTCGAAAGACAACGCCGTGGTTGGATTTTGAGTCGACTGCGGAGAGAGGTAAGTGTCGAGGTTAACCTTAACTTGAGGGATTAAGACTTGTAATTTATTGCCTTTTTTACTTATGATATCCATGCTTAGATTAGTTTATTCCTTATTTAATCGTTCTTTCCCCGCATTTATAAATTTAATTTGTAATGGTTGAATATTCTTAGAAATTGAGGTTTGGTATCTTGGAACCCTTATTGACGTAAGGTTTATTCTTGTATTATCTATCTCCAAATTTTTATATTCATTACTACATGATAAGGGAGAGTGTTAAAGCATGAAGGGTGTTGTCGTGCCGATTATTGCTTCAATTATTGATTAATACAAAGTGAGGAAGAGAGTTAAAACACGAAGAGTGATGCCGAGCCGTATTTATCGTTTCATGGAGAGATTGAGAGTAAAAGCACGAAGGGTGATGCCGTGCCATTATTATTATTTTTATGGTGAGGTTGATAGTAAAAGCACAATGGGTGATGTCGTGCCGTTTTTATTCATTATGTTTATCCATTTTGTTTGGTTGAGGATTTGTTTGGCTGTCTTATATTGTCATTCCTGTTGTAATTATGTATCTTGTTCCCTTTCGCACGTCCCCTCCAAATCGTACGTATTTAATCTCTATTTGTTGTTATGTTGCATGTATATCTTCTTTTTTAAGGGTTTAATTGCGCGAGTGTCCTGTCATAGCCTCATCACTAACTCGTCGAGGTTAGGCTCGACACTTACGGAGTACATTGGGTCGGTTGAACTCTAACTACACTCTGTACTTCTTGTACAGATTTTGGTACTGGTCCCAGGTGTACGTGATGTGCATCAGCTCGGATTGGCATATTTGGAGACTCGAGGTAAATCTGTTGGCGTCCGCCAACCTTGAAGTCCCCTTCCTCTCTCCTTAGTAACTGTTCATTTCATTCGAAATAATTGTATTTATTTCGGACTCTATCTGTAGAACTTCTAGTAGCTCGTGCATTTGTGACTCCAGATCCGGGATTGTACCTAGATATTTTTGGTTGTTTTACCTTTTCGCACATCATTTCAGCTTTGTTTCAGTTCAAATGGGTTTAATTACTTGGAATGTTTACAATAACAAAAGATTTACTTTAATGTTGGCTTGCCTAGCGAGTGAAATGTAAGATGCCATCACAATTTCGAAGGTGAAAATTTCTGATCGTGACAGAGGAAGAAGAAGAATATTTAAACTTATAGTAAAAAGTTATCTTTGGAACAAAAAGGAATTGGTTTAGCCTTGGCAATAGGATATATGAGCAGTTTACTAAAGGATGAGATTAATATGGAGTTCCATTTGCATTAGATCTTTAAAGCTATTAAATGCATGAAAATTGGTGATGCATTTTCCTTCTGCATTTATATATATTTAATCTCCATAAATCCTAACGAAAGTGCCCACCATACTATAAATAGAGGTAAAAAAAAAAAGCATCCAATCTTCTTAAACAATTTCTCCATCACAATCAATTTCTAAGTTAAATACCAATTGAGAAGTGGTTTAAATGTATCAAATAAGTAGCTTAAGTTGTGGCATGTCATTAGATGTATCATTATTAATGATACATGACCATACATATTGATTAAATTAAAAGAAGCTATTTATTTGATGAATAGATATGTAGATTGAAATATCATGTTGTTGTTCCCAAACGCACACGCAAGTGTACGTAGTCGTATAAGTAATAAAATGATAAATCGAGTGTCAAACCGGCAGAGAATTGTATTAACTACCCACTAAATTCACCAAAATTGTTATTCAGTCGAGCCAATCCGAGTTCAAAAGTGTGATTATACTCAGCTATTGTCACGACCCAAATTTTCCTCCGTAGGATGCCATGATGGCACCTAGTCTCTAAGACTAGGTAATCCTAACACTTATTGAATTAATAGAAGAATTTGAACAACAATTAATAATTATGAAATAGAACCTTATTACACAACTTACAATTCCCAAAACCGGTAATACAAGTCATAAGCTCTACTGAGTTTACTAGGAGAATCCCTAAATACAACTGTTTGAAATGGAAGTTAAACAGTACAGACACAAAATCAAAGGGTGACTTCGAGGCCTGTGAATGCAACAACAGGTTTACCTTGAGTCTCCACAGCTTGACCAGCCAGCTAATAATCAACAACAACCGTGGCACCTGGATCTGCACAAAAATATATCAGAAGCATAGTATGAGTACACCACAGCGGTACCCAGTAAATATCAAGACTAACCTTGGTGAAGTAGTGATGACGGACAATCAAGACAATACAATACTATACATCCTGAACAAGTGTGAAGGTGAACTAGCAGAGAACCAATATTAATATAAAGCTAAGCAGGATAAGAAACACAAAACAATACTTGCAATGATACACTAATAACAACAATATATAACGGGAAGCAGTCAAGTAGTAATGCCATAGAGTAAGCTGGACATAGTCTAAGTTCGGTGAAACCAAATAAAGGAAACCCAGCAACAACTCAATAAGAACAACTGCTTTTATACCATATTTGTTTGAGCATTTCCACGAGGTACCGAACCTCAAAATCAAAGCTCACGAGTCCCTATTCTTGAACGATAATCATTTGGCATCTTGTGCCCACATTACAGTTCATAACCGCACGGACGACTCACATGCCAAGAGAATAACTCTCACACAGAAGGCCAATAGACGAGAGTACATGCAATGGCCAACAACACCAGGATTCCTCTTCTTAAATCGATAGGGTGACTTAACTACGTGTATGCTTGTGCAAGTGTGCTACCACAGTTCAAGTCAAGATAGGAGTAAAGACAATGAATGGCACATAAGAAACGATTACCACAAAATGTACAATATACTAAAAGCAGCAATGAAGTTGAAACAACGACTAGCACAACAAAGTTAGCTACACAGAACCAAACAAATAATGCAACACGGAGGAAGACAATAATAGTATGCTAAGAAAGCAACAATCAAAGACAAGTGCACAGAAAAAGGGGAAATCTCTCGTAGTCTCAAATCGTAAATGAATCATAACAGCATGGCAAAAACCTTGTGCCACAATATCATCCGCACGGCAGAAACCTCGTGCCATAATAACATCCACACAGCAGAAAACCTCGTGCCACAATAACATCCCTACGGCAGAAACCTCGTGCCACAATAACATCTGCATGGTAGAAACATCGTGCCACAATAACACCCGCACGACAAAAACCTTGTGCCATAACAAAATCCGCACGGCAGAAACCTTGTGCCACAATAACATTCGCACCGCAGAAACTTCGTGCCACAATAACACCCGCACGACATAAATCTCGTGCCACAATAACAACCGCACGGCTGACACCTCGTGCCATACAACATTGAATACCACAACAACAATGATAGTAACACAAGAGTACAATAAGTAATTGAACTCAGGAACTCCAAAACACAAAAAGACGGAAGAACAAACTTATAAGGAAGACATAATAGGAGATAATGGTACAACATAGCAATAGCTCAACAACGAAGAGATATTGTGTAGCAATGATCCCACATAAGTACAATTCAACGATAAGAGGGATAACATAAATTATTGACTCCAATTAAGGGTAAGTAAACAATGATAAGGGATAACAAATCTTCACTTAGGGTGGAGACATTACAGAAGTATTCAACAAATTCAATTAAGGATAAGCAGATTATGAAAAAGATAATAATAACTTCAATCAAGGATAAAAAGTTACGAGAAGGATAACATAACAATAAAAGAGGCAACAACTTCAGTCAAGGCACATAAGAGTTTAATCGGCAATAAGGGTAAAACATGGAGCAATTAATTCCAATTAAGACACGTAAGGATGAATTTAGTAAATGAAGGATTTAACATAACAAAACAACTTCATATCTAATGAACATAAGAACTTAAGAGCCCTAAACGGTCAAATTTCCACAAATAAGCCCGAGCATGTACTCGTTACCTCGCGTACACGGCCTTACATGACACAATTAGCACAAACGACTCAAATCCTAAGGGGTAGTTTCCCCCACACAAAGTTAGGCAAGATACTTATCTTAAAGAAGCTAGACTGTTACTCTAAAATGACCTTCTCGAGCGAAACAACCTCCGGACGGCTCAAATCTAGTCAAAATAACTTCAATTCATAAATTAAACTCATAGAAGACAATTCCGGATAATAAAGCTTTTCTATCTTTAACAAGAACTAAAAGTGAACCCTAAAGTCGAACCTCGGGCCCGCACCTCAGAATCCGATAAAATTTACAAAATCGAACATCCATTCCGATACGAGTTCAACCATACCAAAATTATAAATTTCCGACATCAATTCGTCCTTCAAATTATCATTTTACATTTTGAAAGATTTCTTCAAAAATTCCCATTTTCCTCAACTCAAAACACTAATTATAAGATAAAAATAAAGATGGGATCATGGAATATAATAAATTTTGGGTGAAGAACACTTACCTCAATGATTGGCTTAAAAAACCCACGAAAAATCTCTCAAAACCGAGGTCTACAACTCAAAATATGGCGAAAATGGCCAAACCCTCGACTTATATGATTCTGCCTAGAACTTCCGCATTTGCAGGCAAGGAAGTGCATCTGCGTTCTCGCATTTGCGAGAAAAAGTTCGCATCTGCAAACTCAGCTGGCCAGCCCAGTGGCTGCACTTGCAACTCCACAAGAGCGCGCAAGCAGCTGCAGAAGCGGACATCTTCGCATTTGCGATCGCTTTGTAGCCACTGCACCTGCGTAATTACTTCGCAAAAGCAAAGCTCCCCCCCAAGGCCTCAACATCGCAGAAGAGATAGAAACTTCACAGAAGCGGCTCCGCATCTGCGGTCAAACCTCCGCAGATGCGGATACACCAGAACATTGCCCAACACCAGCCTTGACCAAAATTGCAAAAACGATCCGAACCTCATCCGAAACTCATCTGAGCCACTAGGACCCATCCCGTCCGAGTATACTATCAAGTTCTATAACACAACGCAGACCTACTCGAGGCCTCAAATCACATCAAACACAACGTCAAAACTAAAATCTACAAATCGCACCACGAATCGAACTTAAGAATTTCCAAGTCTTCTACTCCCAAAACTCGTGCCGGAACATATCAAATCAATCTGGAATAACGTTAAATTTTGCATGCAAGTCTCAAATGACATAATGGAGCTAATCCAACTCTCGGAACCGCAATCTGAGCCCGATATCACCAAAGTCAACTCTCGGTCAAACCTCTCAACCTTCCAAAACTTCAACTTTCAATTTTCATCGAAATGCTTCAAATTACCCTACGGACCTCCACAACCAAATCCAAACGCAGGTCTCAGTCTAAAATCACCATACGAAGCTATTGGAACCATCTAAACACCATTTCGGAGTCATCTACACAAAAGTTAAATTCTGGTCAACTATTACTGCTTAAGCTTTTAAAACACGAATCCTTTTTCCAAATCAATCCCGAATCATCCGAAATCCAAATTCGACTACGTATGCATGTAATAACACATAATACGGAGCTTCTCGAGACCTTATGCCACCAAACGGGACGTTAATTCTCAAAACAATCGGTCGGGTCGTTACAGCTATAATTCTAACTGTTAACTAAATTATCAAGCAGCAAAATAGTTGTTGTGTATTCATTAGAGACAAATATTCTAGGGTTGTGATCAATTCACCAATCCTATTGTGTTTTAATTAACTCTCCCTTTCATACAATTCACTCATAGTTGCTAATTAATTGAATAATTGCTCTCGTAGCATTCTCCCGAAGTACTACTCGCCTATTTAAATAGATTAACGCCTATATTCCTATTGAATCAATCTATTAAGAATGCATTAAGATTACATTATTTAATTAAGCACGGTGACTTAGTATATTCCTAGTCTAACTACAAATCCGCTCCCCTCGGAGTTTTAACCATGCTCTCTTCAATTCTTCTCTAATCTAAATATGGCTTTCCCAAGCGTAGCATAGATAGCAAATAGAACCTCAACTGCTGGCCAGACAATTAAGCAATTAATCACATAATTGGAGAAACAATAATATATTGGTGAATTATAATTAAGTTTAAGTCAACGTTAAATAACAGTATTCATGGCTAAATCACTATGCCAGAACTATAGCCACTCATGATAATATCAAAACTAATTCACAAGTGTTAAATAAATGAAATACTAAGAAAAGATGAAGAAAACTGAGATCTCCTCGCTCCCAGATGTTCCCCGTGTGTATTTTTCCTTTAAAGTGGCGTCCCTTTTCTCAAAATAGGCTTAGTTTTGCTTTTATACCCGTTGGGTAGTTCTAGGGCCGAAATAACCTTGTCCCCGGCAAAGTTAGAGAAATTCTTGTCACCAGCGCCCACGGCAGCATGGGGCGCTGGCCTACTAAAAATTCTGTAAATGGCGCCACATGTGGAGTGGGACGCTGTCTGTGGCGCTGGAATTCAACATTTCCCTTTTTTGCTCCATTTTGGCTCTAATCTCGCACCTTTTCACCTCCTATTGCCTCCAGATGATTCCTACACATAAAAACACCACGAATTAACATAAATCAATACCTTTTACATCCAAAATCCACGAAACACGAGTAAAACATGAGGCGATATACATATAAATATATATACTTTAGGCTAAATATCAACACCCCACACTTAGACTCTTGCTTATCCTCGAGCAATGGGACTATCAAATATACCCCAAATACGTACATATCTAAACTAGAGAGGAACACTTCAATTTGTTTTTCCTACACGCTACCCTTGACTATGATCGACACCGGCAATCAAGCATGAACATACAAAATTCACATTCTTCCCGTTTTAAACATGCCCAAGTATATCATTTCAATTTAATCAATTCAAACAACCTATCCGTAACCACCCTACCTCAAGAGCCGACTCGTTACCACTAAACACCCTCAACTCCGCACTCACCGTACAAGAGACATTTACAACATTAATAATCCTTCATGAGATCACGTGCCCTCACCAACAAACAAAAGAGTGAATATAGAATAGTCCACACATTCAAGTATGCCTTTGAACATAATTTAAGGACATCACACAATTGAACAATAATCACTCACTCTCACAAAGAATTCATGTGCATCTCGTGGTCGTACCATAAGCTTGCCCGTAGTGTACATCTCTACTAATCTAAGCTAGCCAAATCTAGGATCAATTAGAACTTTAAGGTTGTAATGTAGGTTAAGGGACGGGTAAGATATATTTAGGAATAGTGACTAACCCTCCTAAGCATTTTAGTACACTACATTCACGAGTCGAGCACATATTCTTCTCAACCAATTCTCTCGCCACAAACCATATACAACATAGCCCCTTTTTTTTCCATTAAGCACTTCTATACTCTCACTAGCACAAATTAGTAAAATTAGGAGGTGTGTGCTTTTTCTACGTTATTTGACTATTATTTTTTTCTTGCAATTTTGTTTTTGTTTTTCTTTTTTTTTCTACCACACTCCATACATTAAGGTTCATCGGCTTGTGACCTTTTTTTTCAACTTTAGTACACCAAAGGGCTCTTCCATAGTTCCACTCGAAAGCTAATCCCCAATCTCTCACCTTACTTCTTTTAGCGACTAAGTGCCTTAGAAGGTTAAGCTTCAATAATGTCAAATTAAGAACAAAATATGGATACAAGTTGTAATGTGGGTGCCAATGAAAAGGTCTATAACCTTAAAGAGGCTAGCAACGGAAAATTTTATCTTCAAGTGACAAGCATATCTATGATCAAGCAAGAAACGCCTACGTCGTCTCCGTGATTAGAACAACTTAACAATTTCGCTTCGATTAACATACGGGGCAGGTTTTAGACTATACAGGATAGCACAGAAGACCACAATACCTCACACACACATTGCACATGACTCAACCAAGACGATTCTGTTCAACTCTCAAGTCAAGCAAACACATATAGTTGAGAAATTTTAAGCACTATTGCACTATGTGGCATACAAGTCAAACAACTGAGGAAAGGCATCACAGAATAGGCTATTTACTCAGGCATCACAATTTAAACCTAATGTATGGGAAGATAGATCGCATGTCATAGCCTAATATGCCAGCACCAAACATGTCACTGGGTATCTCAGAGCAACTCAATTTTTTCTTAACCTACTCCTAAAAAATAAAAATAAAGTACCCGGTTCGAGCTACACCCTTGGAATAGAACTGACGCCCAAAGAAATATCAAGGAATATTATCCTAAAATGGAAAAAATCTTTTTGGATGTTTTTAGTCGGACTTTATCCCTCGAGAAAATTGTCCAACAGATCCATCATCAGGAAAAGTCCGAGCTTTTTCAATTTTTCTTTTCTTTTTGTAATTTTCTATTTTTTTTCTTTCTTTTTTCTAAAACAAACTAGACTAAAAACTATACTAAGTAAAAACTAATAAAAAGAAACAAATTAATACAATTTATAAAATGTACATCATAAGAAATAGTTCTCCCACCCCACACTTAGCATATGCATAGTCCCTGTTGCATGTGAAAATGTAAAGCAGAGTAGGGTGAAAAGAAAACTGCCTGCTAGTCCTCCTCCTCCTCCTTAGCATGCCCGCCATCCGCAGCTCCGTGCGCATCGTCATCAGGTCCTAGAGGCACCAAAGCCATGGGCCCCGTGACATCATCACCAATCTCATCCTCCGTGTCAGAGCCTTTGTGAGTGTTCTCGTCCTCCGACGGGTGAACGGGGCTTCAAGGCGCAATCCCCAACATCTCTTTGGAAGAACTAGACAAATCATTACGTAAATGCATATGCTCCTCGTCTGATACACGTATCCTTCTCATGATTACATTTAAGGAGTTATAGAGATACCTGTTAAAGTTCTCCTCTCTTTCATTTCGTGCTTCTTGAGTGAGCTTAGATGTAGTCTCCAACAAAGATGTGATGTCCAATAGCCCTTTAGGAGCCTCCACCACCTCGTCATACTCGGGGTATTCCGGCACCTCCCGGGAGAGCATATACTGTGTGAGCAAGTTGCCAAAGAAAAACCTCTTAATCTGCCACTTAATTCGTGTGCGGGCCATCTCCCCCGGCATTGATCTCACCCACATTAATGGGTCTCCCAGTCATCAAAAAGAATATCACACACACTCGAGCTCGAGTGGATTCGCTGTTGTGTTTAACTAGCATTAGTCGGGCCTGCACGAAATTTTGCCAAAATTTGGCGGTCTTGTTGAAATCAGAGCGAACCATCTCAAGATGGATATCGCCCTTCTTTCTAGTCCACTTGGAATTTAAATCGATGCCATAAAGAGTGTGACATATCACCATGTAGCTTGGGCTTTTGACAAATTTCTTTAGCCTCCGCGGCTCAGAGTTCTCAACCCCAAAAAATTCACATAAGGCCCGCCTATTCAGTGGTATGTCTTTTACACGGACATGTAACCAAAACAAGTCTGCATTCCAATTAGCATACAGTTCTCGCACAATGCTCAAATTTGCATGGCCAGGGCATTATAGGAATTTTTCCATGTTCAATGCTCGCAACCAGCCAAGCACGTCTGACTAGTTTCAAACGAGGCCTCGGTTGCAATGGTGCCTGCTGTGATCCTTTGGCAACTTGTTTCCCTTTAGCTTGCCTGGATGATCCTTCTCCTTGCTTGCGGTTTTTAGGTGCGGGGAGCAGTGGTTGAGGACTTTCCTACTCCCTTGCCCTTGTTTGCACCATCACGAACCATAGCAACCTACAACACAAATATGCATGAATGTGAGAATGAACCAAGAAATCCGCTTAAGGTTATTGTGCGAGTCAAAAATGACCCCACACTTAAAATCGAAGACTCATTGTATTATACTCACAATCGTGGTTTAAAACGCACAAGTGTTGCACCACAAGCCAACTGGTACTCAAGACTTCCCATGCCGCACAATAGCTAAAAGGCACTAACTATGCCACACAAACAAGTGATTGATCATGGCGAAGTGAATTAACCTCAATGCAAGCAAGTGACATATGGTACTTAATTTTTACAACTACTACACTAAGTTAGCTAATTCTACAAAGTGCTACAATATACATAATAAAGGATACATGGTATGGGCGACATGTGTACATTGAAACCAAGCTCCCAAGTATGTAGAATCATTCCCAAACACCCTATACTTAGCCCGATATCACATACAATTACGCTCACTTACTCAGACTTCACCAGTGCACAAAATACTCATTCAAACATTTTAGCAAACACCTTGTGGGCATGAAGTGTGTGCAACTTAGTTTAACAATGGTTGAACATGGTGGCCCTCCCAAATTTCAACGAAGTAGAGGGAATTCTAGTTTACTACTCCATATATAATACAACCAGAAACCAATTTCGCTCTATAGTCGGGCCACCCACCATAGAACAAGTCTTACGAAGAAACTAAGGGGAAAATTTGGGGATTAGGGCGTTTGGGAGGGGGGAATATTTATTATCATCTACCTATTAAAAGAACAACAACAAGAAGAAGAACAGGAACATACCTGTAGGATTTAGGATGAGAGCAAGAGAGAAGCTTGAGCAATTTGAGAGAGAGAGAAGGGAGAAGAAGTGCGACAGAAGAGAACGCGAGAGAGAGATATAATAACGGGTGTTTGGAGGCGGGGGGGGGGGGGG
>MCJB01012827.1:59798-75056 GCA_002018475.1 Nicotiana obtusifolia | reverse complement strand
GGGGGGGGGGGGTGTTTATTTGAGTTATGTTTTAATTTGTGTTGGGTATGGGTATGGGTTATAAGGTAGGTTATAATGTTAGTATAGATGGGTATATGGGTCAGGTTCTATGGGTATGAGCATTAATTTAATAACCAAAAACAAAAAAAGAAAAGTTTTAAACTCACCTGCACCCCGCAGCCCAGCGCCCCACGCTAGGCCTAGAGCTGAGGGGCTTTGACCTACTGTAAAGGGCGCCACAGGTGGCGTGGGGCACTGCCTGTGGCGCTGGAAATTCAATTTTCTATTTTTGCCTTACACCATCCTACCGATAATTTCTATATATACAAAAAGATAAAAATATCTAATCTACTCTACTAAAAATTTAAAAACTAGACTATGCAAGCAATAAAATTTGGGTTGCCTCCCTACAAGCGCCTAATTTAATGTCGTAGCATGATGCATGACCTCGTTTACTCATCAGCGAGTACTAACTTGGTCTTCTCACGATCAATGATTCCTCCCCAATAGTGCTTAACTTTGTGTCCATTCACTAAAAATTTTCTTTCACCATGTAAAGCGCGCAACTCAATTGCACCACAAGGAGTGACTCTCACTATCTCAAATGGACCTGACCATCTCGATTTTATCTTCCCAGGAAACAAATTGAGCCTAGAATTGAACAATAATACCTGTTGGCCCGGTTCGAAGTAACATGGCTTGATACATTTGTCATGCCATCTTTTAGTTTTCTCTTTGTAAAGCTTAGCATTTTCATAAGACTGCAGCCTAAACTCATCTAACTCATTCAACTGCAAGAATCTCTTCTTGCCCGCGGCTTCAAATTCCATATTCAACTCTTTAATGGCCCAATAAGCCTTGTGTTCAAGTTTGATAGGCAAGTGACATGCCTTCCCATAAACAAGCTTATATGGCGACGCTCTAATTGGTGTTTTGTATGCAGTTCTATATGCCCACAAGGCATCATCTAACTTTGTAGCCCAATCATTCCTATTCACACTCATCGTCTTCTCTAATATTTGCTTTATTTCTCTATTAGACACCTCAGCTTGGCCACTTGTTTGCGGGTAATATGCCGTGGCAACTCTATGGCGGACTCCATATTTAGCTAGAAGGTTATTCAACAATCGATTGGAAAAATGTGTCCCTTCATCACTGATCAAGGAACGTGGAGTCCGAAACCTCGAGAATATATTCTTCTTCACAAATACAACTACCACCATGGCATCATTTGTTGGCAATGGGATCACCTCTACCTATTTTGACACGTAGTCAACTGCTAGCAAGATGTATTTGTTTCCTTTGGACAATGGGAATGGTCCCATAAAATCTATCCCCCACACATCAAAAATCTCGATCTCCAGGATGTTATTCAAAGGCATCTCATGCCTCCTTGTGACTGTTCTTGTTCTTTGACACTGGTCACACTTCTTAGTAAATGCATGGGCATCCTTGAATAATGTTGGCCAAAAGAACCTAGATTGTAATACCTTTGCAGTTGTCCTATCGTCTCCATGAAGGCCACCATAAGGTGATGTATGACAATCATACTACACTAATTCTACCTCCTTCTCTGGAATGCATCTCCTCATCAACTGAGTAGCACACTGCTTGTACACGAATGGCTCATCCTAGAAGTAGAAGTTCACATCATGTAGAAACCTTTTTCTAGCTTCAGATTCAATTTTAGGAGGAAGTAACCCACTAACAAGATAATTCACATAGTCCGTGTACCATGGGGGAGGGTCTTGGGTGATAGCAAAAAGTTGCTCATCAGGAAATGCCTCATTAATTTGTCCACCCTCCTCCACGTGGTCATGATTTTCCAGCCTTGATAGATGGTCAGCTACTTGGTTCTCTGTTCCCTTTTGATATCGTATTTCTACATCAAATTCCGGCAACAACAAAATCCAGCGCATCAATCTAGCCTTGGATTTTTTTTTTTTCGTAAATAGATACTTGATTGCTGCATGATCAGTATGGACTATGAATTTTTTTCCCACCAAGTATGCCCGTAATTTCTCAAAGGCCCACACAACGGCCAACATCTCCTTTTCAATGGTGGTGTAATCAGCTGTGTATCATTAAGAGTCTTACTCGCATAGTAGATAGAATAAAATATCTTATCCTTCCTCTGGCCTAGCACTGCCCCAATAGCATGGTCACTTGCATCACACATAAGTTCAAATGGTAAGGACCAATTTGGTGCCGCAATAATGGGGGCAGCCACCAACTACTTTTTGAGCTCTTCAAATGCCTTCAGGAAGGCTTCGTTAAAATTCAACGTTACATCTTTTTCAAGCAACCTGCACAAAGGAGTAGCAATTTGAAAAATCCTTAATAAAGCGTTTATAGAATCTCGCGTGTCCCAAGAAACTCTAGACACCCTTCACAGAAATGGGTGGAGGTAATTTTTCAACTGCCTCCACCTACGCCTTATCAACTTCAATGCCGCTCCTTGACACTCTGTGATCCAACACGATGCCTTCTTGCACCATAAAATGACACTTTTCCCAATTCAACACTAGATTTGTTTCTTCACAAAGGACCAACACCTTGCTCAAATTCTTCAAATAGTCATCATAAGAAGACCCAAAAACTGAAAAATCATCCATAAAGACTTCCACAAAATTTTCCACCATATCGGTGAATATAGCCATCATACACCTCTGAAAAGTGGCTGGTGCATTACAAAGACCAAACGACATTCACTTGAAGGTGAATGTGCCATAAGGGCAGGTAAAAGTGGTCTTCTCCTGATCCTCTAGGCATATGACAATCTGGTTGTACCCCGAATAACCATCAAGGAAGTAATAATATTCATGTCCAGCCAATCTATCCAATAGTTGGTCAATGAATGGAAGTGGGAAGTGGTCCTTATGGGTTGCTTTGTTGAGCCTTCTGTAATCAATACGCACTCTCCACCACCGTCACGGTGCGAGTAGGAATAAGCTCATTTTTCTCATTCTCTACCACAATCATCCCCCCTCTTTTTAGGCACATATTGCACTGGGATTACCCAGTTGCTGTTAGAAATAGGAAAGATGATACCTGTATCGAGCCACTAATTAGTTCCTTCTTCACGACCTCTTTCATAATGAGATTTAATCTCTTTTGTTGCTCAACACTTGGGCGGTGTCTATATTCTAGAAAAAAATTTTGCATGCAAAATGATGGACTGATTCCTTTGATGTCAGCAATTGTCCACCCAATAGCCTTTTTATGCTCCCGAAGTACTCTGAGCAATTTTTCTTCTTGTACATTAGTCAAGCTGGATGAGATAATCACTGGCAATGTCTCAGAGTTCCGTAAATTAACATAGCGCGGATGTGCTGGAAGGGGATTAAGTTATAGCTTTGGAGCTTCTTCAATAGATGGATTAGGAGGGGTCAGAGTGACTGGCTTGTCTAACTCCTCAAATCTCCCAAACCCATGGACATAACTGCAAGACATGTCAAGTACTTGTTCAATTTCTCCCATAATATCATCTTCACTGTCTTCTTCATCCCCAAATAAGGCTCTTTAAAGTGGATCTATAGGGCTCATATAAGGCACCAAAGACATCACATCAATTTCCATCACAGACATCATGGATAGCTCATTATAGTGGGCTGGCAATCTGAGTGCTTTATACACATTGAGTACCTCCACTTGATCACCTACTCTCATCATTATCTTTCCGTTGCATACATCAATAATAGCTCGGCCCGTGGCTAAGAATGGACGTCCCAAATAAATGGGACTTCCTGATCAGGCTCATAGTCCAAGATAATGAAATCAGCAGGGAATATGAAAGAACCCACTTGAACTAACACATCTTCAATCACTCCTTCAGGATGGGCAAAGGAGCGATCAGCTAACTGTAAAATTACAGTTGTTGGGCGTGGCTAACTGATAAGTGGGCATTTTGACTACTTATTAGCGCCTTTTAGCTTTTGTTTTAGTCCAAAAGCGTTTAATTGTGTCCCCGAAAACTGATGAAATGTGCTTAATTGCAGGAATATTGGAAGAAGAACTCCCAAGATGAAATCCAACTCAAGAAGGAGTAATTGAACTCAAGGACAAAAAAGACACAAAAACTCAGAAGTGCGGACCGCAAATGAATTGTGCGGTCGTAGAAGCTGGGTCAGAGTAAAGTTCCGAGAGTCTGCATTTCAAGACCATCAGAAGTGCGGACTGCACAATAATTGTGTGGCCGCAGAAGAAGAGTTGTGCGGCCGCACATGTAAAAGTGCGGACCGCAGAAAGAGTGTATTGCGGCCGCAATTCAGAATTATGCGGCCGCAGGCTTCCAATCCTATCAAGCTGAAGAAAAGTGCGGACCGCACTTGGAATTGTGCGGCTGCAGAACCTCCGAAAGGGTATTTTTTCCCGAAATTTCCAGCCTTGTATAAATTGACAAGTTTCACATTTTTAGGTCAATCTTTGACATCAGCTACTACAGTAGGCGGTTCCTTTTACTCTTTTTAGTAGTTTTGCTATTTTGAACTTTTTAAACATAGAGTTTGTCATTTTAATTAGCAATATGTGTTTAATTATAATTTCCTCTCCTATTTCTTCCATTTTAAGTATGAGTAGCAAGATTTTCACTAGGTTTGTGACCCAACCCTAGTGTGTAAACTTAAGCGGTATTTGATTTATTTCTTGTTTATGGTTGAGTATTTATTATTTAGCCTTGTCTTGCTTTTATTTGAAGAATTAATAGTTGCAAAAATTAATTCATGCCTATTTGACTTGGTCTCTATTTGAGAAAGAGAGACTTAGTCTAGGAAAACTTGGCTAGCAAGAAACTGGGTCAATCGAGAGATTGATAAACCCAATTAGAGGGTTGAACCTAGAGATAGTAAAACCAACCTGAGCTTTTTATCAACCGTTTTGTTCAATACTTATTTGGACTTGAGAAAGCCAAATTGGGCAAAATCATTCTCTGATTGAGAGGTATTGAGTGGGTAACCGAGTGTTGATAGCAATAATATACCCCGACTAATAAAATAAGCTTTGAAGTTTACAACTCATTAGGCAAACACCTAGGTGAAGGTCAACCCCTAGGCCTTTTACAACATTTGAAAAACAGCAAAAACAATCTTCTAGTTTTATTTCTTAAACTGCAATTGTAGTTTAGATAAAACTTTAAAACAACCAAGTTTTGCGGAAGTGCAAATTTAGATATACAAACTCACACGCTGAGATATATACTACTAACTCCCACACATATAGCTCCCTGCGAAATTCTGCCCCCACTCTTGTTGGGTATTACTATTGCATCGACCGTTTTCATAATCTCGAATAGAGGAGTGAAATTAGACGAGATCAATTTTTGGCGCCTTTGCCGGTGACTAAAAACGGTATTAGCTATATATTTAGGTGTGTTTTTGGGAATATCTTCTTTTCCTTCGTTGTTACTAATGTGTGACTATTGTAGGTTCAATCATGGCAAACAACGAGCTCGGAAACATAGCTTTGGGGGATGTGGACGTTGAGAATGATCAAATGGATGAGGTCCCTCTTGAACCTCAAGGATAGATGAGGTCGTGCGCCTCAAGACAATGTTCCCGTTCCACCCCCACCTCCACCACGAGCAGCTCCTCACCGGGTGTTGCCGAATGAAGTGTATGCAAGTGCTATAGTCCGTCCTCGTATTAAGGCGGGCAACTTCCAAATAACCAACATGATGCTCACTTTGCTCGAGCAACGAGGGTTCTTCACCAGTGCACCGGGTCAAAATGCATATAAAAACTTGAAGGGGTTCGTCAATACGTGTTGGGGGAGCAAACAAACAGATGTCTTCGAGTACGCTTTGAGGCTGAGGCTTTTTTCCTTCTCTCTATGGGGTAATGCTTTAGATTGGTTGGAACACTTGTCAAATCATTCCATTCATACTTGGAATGAACTAGTGAAGAACTTTATTTCTAAATACTTCTCTCTTGGGCACATGGCTATTCTTCGGGATGAAATTCCAGCATTCAAGCAAGATCCTAATGAACCACTACATGAGATATGGGAAAGATATAGAACAATGGTGAAAGAGTGCCCCGATAATGATATGACGGAGAACATGATTCGACAAACTTTCTATCGGAGGATCAATAAAACCAACCAATGTGTAGTGAATCAACTTAACGGTGGGAACTTCATGACTACGCCTTATGCAGAGGCATGTGATATTTTGGATGAGATGGCGGATATTTCATTAGCGTGGCAATCTAGATCAAATGTTCCACAAGGTGACCCCCATGTGATTCTTCTTCATAAAGAGTTACATGACCATAGACAAGCCATAGCCGAGTTGACGGCCACCATGAACCAATTGATAAAGGATCAACTTCAGTAAGTGCAAAACCCGAGGCAAGTCAATGCTACGGAGGGAGTCAATATGATGGTGACAAGCGAAGAACAAGAAGTCCACAAATGCAACAAAGAGTGGACAATTTTGTGAAAGATAATAGTGGATTTGATCAAGGTGATACTTACAATGACCAAGAAGAAGAGGTCCAATATGTGAATAATTTTCAAGGGCAAAGAAACAACTTCCAAGGCCCTAGTCAACAATAATGGAGACCTTCAAACAATCAAGGCAATTGGAATTCTCAAAATCAAGGTAATTGGAGTGGTGGAAACAATCAAGGAAATTGGAATAACAACAATCAAGGCAATTTGAGTGGAAGCAACAACGAAGGGAATTGACATAACAATAATAACCAAGGCAATTGGGGAGGCAGCAACCTAGGCGGGTTGAACAACAATCAAGGAAATTGGAGGTCGAGTTTTCAAAGGCCCCCGATGTTTCAACAACCGAGCAACCCACCCCCTTATCCTTCCCATGCTCCTAGTTTGTCCAACAATGAAATGGTCTGTATCGAGAACATGTTCAAACAAATGATGGACAACAATGCCGATTTCAATGCCCAACTTGCTTCACACAACACATCGATCTGCAATCTAGAGGGGCAAATGGGTCAAATCTCTCAAGCATTAAATTCTCATCCTAAGGGGACACTACCAAGTAACGCAGTGGTGAACCCGAAGGGTGGGAACAATACGGGCATGCCATGGTCATTACTACAAGAAGTGAAAGAGGTGGGAATGTACCCACCTCAAGTCAAAGGCAACTTGTGAATGATGAGCAAGTGGTAGAAGAAGAGGAGATCCCAACCAATATAGTGCAAGCTAATGATAAAGTGGTGATTGATATTGATGACATGGTGGACGAGACTCAAGAGGAAGTGAACCCGTCTAGGGAGCATGTGATTGGCATACCGAAACCGGTAGTGCAAAAGGCTAAAACACCATTACCTAAGTCACCTCCTCCATATCCTCAAAGGCTCGCCAAGAAAAATGGCGAGAATCAATTCAAAAAGTTTATTGATTGATGAAGAGTTTCCCGATAAATGTGCCATTAGTTGAAGCCTTGGAGCAAATGCCCGGATACGCAAAGTTTATGAAGGACTTGGTTACAAAGAAGCGGTCGATGAATTTTGAAACTTTCAAAGTCACTCACCAAGTGAGTGCAATTGTGCATTCGATGTCTCCTAAGTTGGAAGATCCCGGTGCTTTCAAATCGCTTGCACCATTAGAAGTGCCGAATTTTCCAAAGCTCTTTGTGATCTTGGGGCGAGTATCAATTTGATGCCCTATTCGATTTTCAAGGCCTTGAGAATTGAGCAACCAAGACCCATATCTATGAGATTACAAATGGCTACTCGTACAATGAAGAGACCGTTGGGGGTGATTGAAGATGTATTGGTTCGTGTCGATAAGTTCATTCTCCCGGCAGACTTTGTTATTCTTGAGTGTGAAGTGGACTATGAGGTGCCGATTATTCTTGGAAGACCTTTCCTTGCTACGGGGAAGGCTCTTGTTGATGTGGAAGCCCGAGAACTCACTTTCTGGGTGGGTGATGAAAAGACGGTGTTCCACGCGTGCAAATCTATGAGGCAACCAAATAGCAACAAAGCGTGTACATTCATGGACTTGGTGACCGATGTGATTATTGATGATGCAAGTGCCATGATTAATGTGGGTGATATGTTGGAAGCCGTATTGCTAAATTTTGATGATGACGAGATGGATGGCTTCATGGAATGAGTTAATTCGTTGCAAGGAGTGGGGTCGTACAACTATGCACCCCGAAAACTTTCCTTGGATCTTGAGAATAGGAAAACTCCTCCTACAAAGCCTTTAATTGAAGAGCCTCCGATCTTGGAGTTGAAGCCATTGCTTCCATATCTCAGGTATAAATTCCTTGGCCCTTGTTCTACTTTACCCGTTATTCTTTCCTCTTGTTTGACTAACGTGCAGGTTGACTATATATTAGCGGTGCTCTACAAGAGGAAGAAAGCTATTGGGTGGACTTTGGCGAATATTCGGGGAATAAGCCCCGCATTTTGTATGCACAAGATTAACTTGGAGGAAGACGCCAAACCCTCCATTGAAAATCAAAGTGGACTCAATGAAGAATGCAAAACGTTGTAAAAAAGGAGATTATCAAATAGTTAGGATGCTGGGGTGGTCTACCCTATTTCCGACAGTTCGTGGACTTCTCCGATCCAATGTGTCCCGAAAATGGGGGGCATAACAGTGGTCACCAATGACAAGAATGAGTTGATTCCCATAAGAACGGTGACCGGGTGGAGAGTGTATATGGACTATCGGAAGCTAAACAAAGTCACGAGGAAAGACCATTTTCCACTTCCCTTCTTTGACCAAATGCTTGATAGGTTGGCCGACCGTGCTTTCTATTGCTTTCTAGATGGATATTTGGGCTACAACCAAATCTTTATAGCCCCGAAAGATCAAGAGAAAACAACTTTCACTTGTCCATATGGCACTTTCGCTTTCAAGCGGATGCCATTTGGCTTATGCAATGCACCGGCCACTTTTCAACGGTGTATGATGGCAATCTTTATGGATATGATAGAAGACTACCTTGAAGTCTTCATGGATGATTTCTCGTTAGTCGGGGATTCCTTTGATGATTGCTTGGCAAATCTGGATAAAGTATTGGCAAGGTGTAAAGAAACGAACTTGGTACTAAATTGGGAGAAATGCCATTTTATGGTCGAGGAAGGCATTATCCTTGGCCACAAAATTTCAAAGAATGGCATAGAAGTCGACAAGGCGAAGATAGAGGTGATTTCTAAACTTTCACCTCCAACTTCAGTGAAAGGCGTGAGAAGTTTCTTGGGTCACGCAGAGTTCTACCGGCGCTTCATAAAGGATTTTTCTAAAGTGGTGAACCCATTATGCAAGCTCTTAGAGAAAGATGCTAAGTTTCACTTCAATGATGATTGCATGAGATCTTTTGAATTGCTAAAGTTCAAGTTGACAACAACTCCCATTATCACCGCTCCTAGTTGGAGTATTCCTTTTGAGCTCACGTGCGCTGCTAGTGATGTAGCGGTTGGAGAATTTTTGCGGCAACGTATCAACAAGATTTTTCATCTAGTCTACTATGCTAGTAAGATCATGAATGATGCCCAAGTCAATTACACCGTTACAGAGAAAGAGCTCCTTGCCATTGTGTTTGCTATTGAGAAATTTCGCCTGTACTTGATGGATGCAAAAGTTATTGTTCATACGGACCATGCGGCACTTCTTTATCTTATGATCAAGAAAGATTCAAAAGCTAGGTTGATGAGATGGGTGCTATTGTTGCAAGAGTTTGATATTGACATTCAAGATCGAAAAGGGAGTGAAAACCAAGTGGCGGACCACTTGTCTCGTTTGGAGGAGGAGGGGAGGCCGCATGATGGCCTTGAAATCAATGACTCCTTCCCCAGTGAGCAACTCTTGGCCATTTCAATGAAGGAGGTGCCATGGTTCGCCGATCTAGCAAACTTCCTTGTGTATAGAATCATCCCGGATGAGTTCTCTTCAAATCAAAGGAAGAACTTAAACGGGATAGTCAAGATTATTATTGGGCGAGCCTTACCTCTTTCGGATTTGCACGAATGGGGTAATTAGAAGATGTGTACCGGATGAAGAGCAAAATGTTATTTTTGAGGCTTTTCATTCTTCGCCTTATGGTGGTCACCATGGCGGAGCAAGAACGGTGGCTAAAGTGCTAAGTTGTGGTTTTTATTGACCCTCTCTCTACAAAGATGCAAGTGATGTGGTGAAGAGATGTGATGAATGCCAACGGACCTGTATTGACTTCATGGGATCTTTTGTGAGCTCTTGTGAAAACACCTACATCTTGGTCGTGGTTGATTATGTGTCTAAATGGGCTGAGGGCATTACTCTACACAACAATGAAGCGAGAAGTGTGGTGGCATTCTTGAAGAAGAATATTTTCACAAGATTTGGTACTACGGGGGCTATCATAAGCGATGAGGGGTCGCATTTTTGCAACTAGGCTTTTGACACTTTGCTTAGCAAGTATTGTGTCTCTCATAAAGTTACGACTCCCTATCATCCTCAAGCTAGCGGTCAAGTGGAAGTCTCCAACTAGGAGATAAAGAGTATCTTGTCCAAAAGAGTGAATTCTAATCGAACGGATTGGTCAAAGAAGCTTGATGATGCACTATAGGCTTATCAGACTGCTTTCAAAACTCCTATCGGGATGTCTCCATACCAATTGGTGTTTGACAAAGCTTTTCATCTTCTAGTGGAACTTGAGCACAAAGCCATGTGGGCTTTAAAGAAGTTGAATCTTGATTGGGATGCAACCGCTAACATGCGGGTTACACATTTGAATGAATTGGATGAGTTCCGGTACCATGCATATGCAAGTTCGTCCTTGTACAAAGAAAGAATGAAGCACCTTCATGACAAATACATCAGAAATAGGGAGTTCAAGATGGGCAATCTTGTTTTGTTGTTCAACTCACGATTGAAGATGTTTCCTGGAAAGATGAAATCTAAATGGAGTGATACCTTTGAAATTGCGGGTGTGACACCTTTTGGTGCATTGGACATGAAGAACAAAAATGATGAGGTATTCCGAGTCAATGGTCACCGAGTGAAGCATTATTTGGGACAAGATGATGGTGGGCACGTGGTGGCAGTTATTCATTTGAAGTTATCATAATATGCGTCGTGCCGCGAAGTTAAATCAGGCGCTTCTTCGGAGGCAACCCATGTTTTCTTTTTCTTTTTCCTTTCTTCTTTTGTAGATAGGTATTATTTTTATGCTAACTAGATTTGAAGTGTGTTGTAGGAATGAATGTGCTTTACAGGAACTGTGCTCAGAAAAATTAGCTAAGTGTGGAAAAAGTATGGACCGCACAATTATGGGTAAGTGCAGCCGCACAATTATAGTGCGGACCACACAAATTGAAATGGGAAAATGCAAACTATCTGAAGTTTGGTTTGTCAGAGAAATGGTCAAAGTGCGGCCGCACGATAAAATCTGCGGTCGCATCACATATTTTGCGGACCGCAGATTAGCAAGAGCTTTTGAGCCTCCAGGTAATAGCGTGCGGACTGTGGAAGGAATTCTGCTGTTGCACTCATCCTCTATTCCTGCAATCTGATCGTCAAGTATATATGTAACCTTAGGGGCTACTGTACATTTTTTCCCTTCTCTGAGCACTCAAAATTCTAAAATATTGAAATCGCTTGTTCAATCATCTGCCACACTCAATCCACATCTGTGTTCACTCATTCGCACTGCATCATATCTAGTATGCTTCAATTACTCATAGAATTCTTCAATTTTTAGTTTAACTTTACAATTTGTTAGGTAGCTTTAGGCCATTTGTCAATAGATTCTAATTTTACAACCACGTGGGGTGTAAACTGTGTTGAGTCAACTGATAATTGCTCTATGGGGAATGAGTGAATTGATTTTCATGCTTAATTTTTAATACCATGTCGAATTTTTGCAACAATTGAACAACCCTAGAAAGTCTGCTCGTAATTGTTTGAAATCTGCGGCCGCACAAGAAATTGTGCGGTCCCCAGAAGTTGAGAGTAGGGTTCTTTAGTCAAGGCTAGTTCTGCGGCCGCACATGAAATTGTGCGTACCGCAGAAACCCCATCGCGGCCACAGAAAAGTAAGTGCGGCTGCAAAACAGCCCAATCTCTATCTTCAGAGAGTTGACATTTTGATGAGTCTGATGTGCGGCCGCGATGATAAAAGTGTGGACCCCACACTTTTATGCGGTCCGCACTAATAATTGTGCGGACCGCAATTCCATTTTCATGGTCGCAGGTTCAAATTGTGCGGTCCGCACAACTCAGTCTACGGCTGCACTTCCGCACCCTGCACTCATGGTCTACACTGTGTTATATTGTCAGTGTAAAACCACAACTAACTGCTGCTATTGCCTGTTACAGAAAATGGTTAAATCTCGTAGCCGCAATGACACTTCAAAGTGGAGGAGTGAACCTTCCATAGGTCGAAGCAAAAGAACTTTACCCTCTCCCTCCATAAAATAATCACCAAGAAAGCTACAGCAGGACGAGAAAGACATCCAGAGCCCTCCGAATCCAGTTCATATGCCCCATCTCGGGAAGCATCGGAGGGCAACTCAGTTCCAGAGTTGCCTGCTATCCAATCACAACCACAGGAAAGGTATCAACTCCGGAACGAATCTCCTCCTCACATAGCACCTCCAAGGATTCGGAGAGTGCCAGTCAGGCTTCGGAGCCCTCTTCTACACCTATCCCTGAGGCACCAGCGGCTACTGTTGACGATGTTCCAGATGATGGCCGAGGGGGTGATACTGCAGTTGCCAACCTTTAGAGGTTGAAGAATAAAGAGGTCTGGGAGGACCGTTTCGTCAGTCTAGCTACCTTCACCAGCTTTCCTGGATGGTGGCCGGTGAGATCACTCACTCTTGAACGACAGTTCTATCTTAAAGATCTTGGCAAGTATAATCCAGCCGTGTTGAGACAATTCTGAGAGAGGAAGGGGTGGATGTGGCTCACCCAATCAGTTGTGGATGCCAAGGAGTACAATCATCCTCTCTGGCACCCCAGCACACACTGAACTCCTACTTGGGGTTTGAGGACGTTGAGCTGGCACAATATTTGGAGAAGCTGGCAATGGGGGATGCAGCTTGCCCATGGCTAGCTGAGCTTCTTGCATCCCCGGGGCCACTACCACCATGGATCACTGCAGGGGTTCCTATTCAGCGGAACACCCTAAATTTCGAGGCGAAGGAATGACAGACCTATGTATGCAGCAGACTAGACACGTGCCAGAATGAAACCAACTTACCTATTCCACGGGCAATTCTAGTCGCCTCTATTATGGCCGGGTACCCGATCAATGTGGGTGCCGTGATGTCGGCCAACATGTCAGTGGTCGCCAAGCAAGATGATACCTCCTACCCATATCCCAACGCCATCACTGAGTACCTTACGGATGCACGGGTAGAGCCCAGAGATTATGACACAAAGGTTGGGGCGAAGAAGCCCTTCTCTTGGTATTCTCTGATGGAATGCACACAACCCAAAGAGAAAGGGTTAGCCGACTACCACCATAGGCCAGTCTGACGAGCCATCGGTGGTGGGTACAGAGACAGCTGATAAGCCATCCACTTCATAAGAGCCATTTACTAGTGCAGCTGCCATGCCTCCACCTTCAGCCTCAGTGCCTCCCACCTCGACTTTGAAGCCGGTACCTATGCCATCTACTCCACTCTCTACGCTGCGAGTCTCCCAGACGTCGGCGAGCCTCCACAACTGGATGCAGAAAGCTACTGCAAAGCTGAATGACATATCTAGTCATTTGCAGCACAGTCATCCTCTCTGGCGCCCCAGATTCCCGCCACAGTTGATGAAACCTTGAAGAAGCTCCTGGAAAATTAAAACACGATCATGGCCACTTTAGTGCAACATGGGGCGGTGATCGAAGAGTTGGGCAAAGAGGTAAAGAAAATGAGAAAGCGACAGGCATCTAAGAAGTCAGTAGACGAGCTTTGGAGCCAGGTTACAAAGCTTATAGCAGCCGGAGACATTCCATTTGATATGTTGATAGACCCGAACCACCCAGGCCCAGCTCCTACAGAACCTACAGCACCAGCTGGCCAATCTGAGGAGCCAGACACTGCTGCTGACACTGCTGAGACAATCCGTCAGATGTTCACCAACCCATCCACTCCCGGACTTGAGGATGATGAGATCAAATTGGATGAAGCTGAGGTCGATGCCACTGCTGGGGGCACAGAGATGACCACAGAGCCATAAGGAGTTTTCTTCACTCTCACCCTTCTCTTACTCTTATGTTGTTAAGCATTGGGGACAACGCTTATTTTTATTCTGCGGGAGAGGGATGGAGTTTCTTTGACACATTCTGATGATTCTGTATTTTGATAATTATGAGACATTTGGCCTGTAATTAACTTATTACTATATTCTTCCTCTTTCTCATTATGTATTTCGTTTAGCTTTCAATAGTTCTTTTGTTTTATAGCTTCTTTTTTTTTATGTTTGTCTTCTTTTTGAATTAGTAGCTTCTTTTTGATTTTATAGATTCTTTTTATGTCTTAGTAGATAATAAGCTTTTGGTTTTCTTAACACCATAGTTCTTTCCCAAGGTGGTTTTTTTTGTGAAATGGGTGGCTCTTCTCAACAATGGATGGTGCGACAATCTTCTTAAGGGATTGGCACCGACGCACTTAACTACATGCCTATGGTTAAAAACAAGATTTTTGGAAAGAAATAGCTCTAGTTAGTGACCTTGTGACTCTTGTGTTGACTTAGGCTATCATCGAATGGTTTAATCGAACCATAGTGATTTTCAATCTTGAATATGGTCATTGTGGGCCTCGACTCTATCCTTTTTAACACTCCAGCTGCATGAGAGGAGAGATTGTTGTTGCAAGTCCAAGTACTCGTGCTAATGGTATAGACCTTGCCCCAAATATGTTTCTAGGCGAAATTTTAAGTTTTGGTTGGCTTGAGAAGTGATTGTAGGCTCTCTTTGACCCGCTTGAAATTTTTCATTGCCCCACCAATGTTGTTATCCCTAGTCAACCCATTCGAGCCTAAAACCTTTCTCATTTGATAACCATGTTACAAGCCTTTACCTGTTGTGTCGTGACCCTCTCTTGGGTTGTGATCGATTCACCAATCCTATTGTGTTCTAATTAACTCTCCATTTCATACAATTCACTCATGGTTGCTAATTAATCGAACAATTGCTCTCGTAGCCTTCTCCCGAAGTACTACTCGCCTATTTAAAATAGATTAACGCCTATATTCCTTTGGAATCAATCTATTAAAAACGCATTAAGATTATGATATTTAATAAAGCACGGTGACTATGTATATTCCTATCCTAACCACAAATCTGTCTCCCCTCCCCCC
>MCJB01012827.1:20904-59778 GCA_002018475.1 Nicotiana obtusifolia | reverse complement strand
CCCCCCTCCAAAGTTAAGATCATGCTCTCTTCAATTCTTCTCTAATCTAAACATGGCTTTCCCAAGCATAGCATAGATAGTAAATAGAATCTAACTGCTGGCCAGACAATTAAGCAATTAATTACAGAATTGAAAAAATAACCGTATATTGGTGAATTGTAATTAAGGTTAAGTCAATGTTAAACAACAATATTCATGGCAAAATTATAACCCCAGTGGATTTTAGCCACTCACGGTAATATCAAAACTAATTCACAAGTGTTAAATAAATAAAATACTAAGAAAAGATGAAGAAACCTGAGATCTCTTTGTGTGTATTTTTCCTTCAAAGTGGCGTCTCTCTTCTCAAAATAGGCTTAGTCTTGCTTTTATACCCGTTGGGTAGGTCTAGGGCCGAAATAACCTTGTTCCGGGCAAAGTTGGAGAAATTTCCATCACCAGCCCAGTGGAGCATGGGCGCCGGCCTAATAAACATTCTGTAAACGGCGCCACAGGTGGCGCGGGGTGCTGCCTGTGGTGCTGGAATTCAACATTTCCCCTTCTTGTTTCGTTTTGGCTCTAATCTCGCACCTTTTTGCCCCCTATTGCCTCCAGATGATTCCTACACATAAAAACACCACGAATTAACATAAATCAATACCTTTTACATCCGAAATTCATGAAACACGAGTAAAACATGAGGCGATATACATATAAATATATATACTTTAAGCTAAATATCACATATCTATATATGCTTAACACAAAGCCCACACGTTTATATAAGCTCTCCAATATACAATCCCTCCATATCTTATTTTAGCGCACTATCTTATTTTCCAAACTTCCTGCTATGAACTTCACATAATTATCAAGTGATGTCATCTGACGGTTTTGAAGTCCACCGATCTATTATTAAGATACACCTGTTGAGGTTGAGACGAGCTTTCCTCAAAGTGACAACTTAATCACTTTACACAAATAAGTGCGACCAAAACTGATAAACAACAATTATAAAAATTAAAGAGTAGTTGAAATCAGAAAGCACAAAATGGGGAGATTAGTGTTGCTCGCCATTGTTGACTGAGAGAAGCAAAACTTGATCGCAAAGAGTGATTGGTAAAATCTGGAAAGAGGAAATCAATGTGAAAATTTGGCAATAAGAAATTTGATTAAACAAATGAATGTTTTAGTAGTTGCAATGGGGCTTAACGTTACAGTCAAACATTAAGATTAAATATGTTTATAAACCAGTGAATTAATCCAGTCATTCGAGTCAAATTTTAAAGGTAATGTATGTAATAGTTGTAATCGTTAAAGACAAATCACAAAACTAAATTCTCTATAATTGTAGGGAAAACATACCTTAACATAATTCCTAACATATTTATTTTGATTCTCGTCTAAGCAGTAAGGAGCCAAATTTGCATTTCAGGACAAATATTTACTACTATAATTTATTTGAGAACTTAGATAGGACAATTTACTTTTTTACGTCTATAAAGTGGAGGTGTAATAATGTGGAAACAAAAATATACCAAGAGTTAAGGAAAACACAAACTGATCCAAAGAGAAATTCAACCTTGACGAAGATGCTCATCTCTGCTCTACTGCATAAAATGCACCAAGGCAAGTAAACTGTGTATAAATTACCAGATCGAATAAACATAAAAACAAAAAGTTGTACATTAATTCAAAAGCGATGTGTTTTTTCTTGTGGGTTTATTTAAGAATCTTGTAGACGGGGAGATTTCAAAAAAAAGAAGAAAAGAGATAAATAGTACATCCGTGAGCATGGGGAGGTTTCACATCAGATTTTATTTTTTAGATTTATATTTGTATATGAATTATCGACAAATTTTAATTACGCTCCATACTGTTACGCGGTGCCTTCTTGAGATTTCTTGGAAGGGCGACGTAAGGCTAAGCAATCGATGTCAGTGCGATTATTGTCCGCCAACTGAGGTCCCCTCCGTACACTAGACTAGATTGTCAGTGCCGTACGGAAAACCCAATGTCATGAGCAAATGAGAGAGCAGAAAAGAGAATTGAGAATGAAAGAATTATTTGCTTGCTAGAAAGTTTGATTGCTTGATCCCCCTAATAATGCTTTAAAAAATAAATCAAAGTTACATGACTTGACCTAAATAAGCTGTAGAAGCACGCTGAAAGTAAATGAAATAAAACTACTCTATATTTACAATGAAAAGGACTTAGTCTTCTACAAGGTAGAAACAAGTCCGTTGGCAGCAACTTTGTCTTGAGCATCAGGGTCTGCACGCGCGGTGCTGTCGGCACGTGCGACACTATTTGTATCTGTCTGCGGCTGGGCGCTGGCACTTGGATCAGGATCTGTGCGTGCGACATTTTTTGTGTGCGCGGCACTCTTGGCAATATGATGGTCGCACGGTGCTGTTGGCACTTGCCAGCCGCTGGGTGCTGGCGATGACTATCAGTGGGGCGATAAAGGCACATGTGAGCTTGTCACTTGGCGCTGCCGAGACCACGGGGCCGACTGTGGCGTTAGGCGTTGGGAGGCTAGCCCATGACATTCTCCCTCACTTGAGATGGTGACATCCTCAAAGCCTTACCTGCAAGATGATGATTGGTCGGGCTCTTGTTGGCTGGGAGGTCTGTCCCCCTCGGTCTTGTGAGGTGGCTTTCTGAATGATGCTCTATGTCTTTCTGAAATGATTTGAGGTGGCTGACATGGAAGACTGGATGGATTTTCCACCAGGCTGGGATATTCACCTGGTACGTGGCTCTCCCAATGCGTCTTTCGATGGATAAGGGTCCGATGTGTTTTTGCAATAGGCGAGGGCCATGGATCCTCTTTGCAAACAAGTACCGCTTTGAGATTCTTACCATCACTTTGTCTCCTGCTTGATGTTGGACAAAGCGAAGGTTTTGTTCGGCATACCTCTTTTTCCTCTCTTGGGCTTTGACAAAATAGCTCCGCACTATCTCCAAAGTTTGCTCCCTTTCCTTTGAGAAACTGGCAGCTCGAGGCGATTTTGGCATGTTTGGTGCATTCACAGTCTGTGGGAGTAGTAGTTGTTGTCCGGTAACAATTTTAAAAGCGTTTTTGTTTGTACTGGAGTACTTTTGCGAATTGAAACACAGTTGAGTAACATCCAGAAGCTTCACCCAGTTGAGCAGTTGCTGTCCGGTAACAATTTCAAAAGCGCTTTTGTTTGTACTGGAGTACTTTTGTGAATTGAAACACAGTTGAGCAACATCCAGAAACTTCACCCAATTCTTTTGTGATCCGATTGCAAAGTGGCGGAGATATTCCTCTAGCATGTCATTGAACCTTTTTGTTTGGCCATCTGCTTATTGATGAAAGTTTGAGTTGTGACTCAATTTGGATTCGAGGCACTTGAAGAGATGGGTCCAAAATTTGCTAGTGAAACATGAGTCGCAGTCACTAATGATGTCTTCAGGCAGGCCCCAATATTTGACAATATGAGAGAAGAAGAGTCAAGCTGTATCTTCTGCCGATTTGTTCTGTGGGCTGCTATGAAGGTGGCATACTTGGAAACCCAGTCTACCACAACCAAGATGGTTGCAAGATCTCCGACTTTGAGTAATCTTGTGATGAATTTTAGAGAAACGTTTTCCCAACGTCTCTTTGGGACAAGTTGTGGCTCCAAGAGTCCCGCTTGCGTTGAGCGATCCGACTTGTCCTTCTGGTATGCTTGATAAGTCTTCACACACTGAGGGGCGTCATCAATCATTTGAAGCCGATGATATGATGTTTGATTCTTGATGTTGAGGGTATCTTGGACCATAGGTTCATGTCTTTTGACTCCCCTCTTCAATTGCATGGCCGAGATGTTTTCAGCGGCCATCTTTATGGGTATGCATAGTATGATGGGGTTTGGCCCCATTATCTCCTATCATTAGGAGTATGTCAGCGTATGGTACCGATATGGTGTTGGTTTGCCTCAGGAATTTCAATCCTACTATCAGTTTGAAGTCATCGATGATAACTATGCGTAGGTTGAATCTTCCCTTGTATGGGCCAAGCTTCATTGGCACTTCTTTGGCTATTCCACTCACTGGCTGGGGTGCTGAGTTGATACTCTTGACACGGCCCCTACTCTTTTACAAAAGTAGACCGAGGCATTCCACCTGAGTCGAGGCTAAGTAGTTGTAGGTAGCACCCGTGTTTATCATTGCTCGAACGGACCTGCCGTCTACTTTCATTTCGACGAACATTAAGGTCCTCTCTTGTATGGTGGGAGGCTTCTCATCCGCCTTCTGTTTCCCTTTCTTGGCAATTGGGCATGCGTTCTTCTTAGGGTTACCAGCACTGGTTCCCGTTAAGGTATCAGGGATGGAGCCAAAACAGTCTCATGAGCGTTGATCTATGTATGTGGGTATTCGATGTTCCAATGTTGCCAGCTGTCATGACGGCATTCTAAAGGGGGCTTTTTCCCCTAATTGTTGTTGACTGATGCAGCAATGTTGCTGCTTGAGGAAGGAGTCTTAGATTTGGATGCACTTCGATCTCCTCCATTACTGCTAGGGCCACCATTGCTAGGTTGGCTCCCGTTGTATCCCCCTTGGATAGGCGGCTGCGGCCTATCCTTTTGAGTTTCCATATGATAATCCCTAAGGCATTCTACAGCTTGGATCGCCTTGGGCAGAGTATCTACCCTTTGTCTTTGCAGCTCTATACGAGCATGAGGTTTCAAACCTTCTATGAATGCGAATAGTTTATCTTTGCCCCCCATATCCCGTATGCTTAGCATGAGCGCCGCGAATTCCTGCACGTAATCCCGCACTGACCTGGTCTGGCAGAGTTTCCGCAGCTTTCTCCGTGCATTGTATTCCACGCTTTCGGGGAAGAACTGTAGGCGTACCGCTGCCTTCAGTTCTGCCCATGTCTGGAGAGTATCTTCCCCGGTCTTGATGGCTCCGTATTTCACTCGCCACCAGAGTTTAGCATCACCCTGAAGATACATGGCAGCAGTTACTACCTTTTTGGCTTCTTCCAATTGTCCTACGGCATCGAAGTAATGTTCGATGTCGAAGATGAAATTCTCCACTTCTTTAGCATCCCGAGCTCCGTTGTATGGCTTTGGCTACAGAATTTTCAGCTTTTGTGGCACAGGGGAGATGTTTATGGCACCCTTAATTTGGTTTTTGCCTCCTCTAAGCAGGCCTTGGAGGGAAGCATTGACAATATTGAGTTGGCATGCCAAGTTGTCTATCGTTTGCTGCATGACTGTCACTTTGTCTGCCTCTAGTTCCCTGTGGGCTAAATCCTCGGCACGCTCCTATTGGAGGCCCTCAAATTTACCAAAAATTTCGGGTGCCTCTGTGGCTGCCGTTTGCCGGTCTCCTTCAGAGTCACGACTGATATTTTTTATGTCAACTTCGGCCTAGAGCATTCTGCGGTGCAAGTCGTCCAACCTTTGCACTAGGTTGGTCTTTAGATCGGGCACCATTTACGCGATGGGTCGTAATATGTCAACAGTCTCCTCAAGGGTCGCGATGCGATCCCCGTGATTCACCATGATCAAAAATGGTGGCGATTGCAATGTTATCCCTCGTCTGATGCCGAGCCTAGTCTCTGATACCAACTGTTACACGACGCCTTTCTGAGATTCCTTGGAAGGGCAACATAAGGCTAAGCAATCGATGTCAGTGGATTGCTGTCCGCCAACTGAGGTCCCCTCTGTACACTAGACTAGATTGTCAGTGACCTACGGAAAAACCAATGTCATGAGCAACTGAGAGAGCAGAAAAGATAATTGAGAATGAAAGAAAGCTTGATCGCATTAATGAAAGCTATTACTGAAAAGCAACACGGTGTCGAGGGGGAGAGACACCAGTACAGAGAATTGTTTGCTTGCTAGAAAGTTTGATTGCATGATCTTCCTAATAATGCTTAAAAAAAATAAACCAAAGTTACATGACTTGATCCAAATAAGCTTTAGAACCACACTGAAAGTAAATGAAGTAAACCTACTCTATATTTACAATGAAAATGACTTAGTCTTCTACAAGGTAGAAACAAGTCTGTTGGCAGCAAGTTTATCTTGAGAATCAGAGTTTGCGCGCGCAGTGCTGTCGGTGTGCGCGTGATGCTGTCGATGCGCTCGCGGTGCTGTCGGTGCGCGCGACACTATTTGTATCTGCCTGCGGCTAGGCGCCGGCACTATTTGTATTTGCTTGCGGCTGGGCACCGGTACTTGGATCAGGATCTGTGCACGGGGCACTGTTGGCAAGATGATGGTCCATGCGCGCGGCACTGTTGGCACTTGCCAGCCGCTGGGCGCTGGCGAGGACTATCGGTGGGGCGACAAAGGCACATGCGCGCTTGTCACTTGGCGCTGTCGAGACCAGGGGGCTGACCGTGGCGCTAGACGTTGGGAGGCTTGCCAGGACGCCATAGGACGCGTTCAAGGGATCATGGGGAGGTTCCACATCATATTTTATTTTTTAGATTTATATTTGTATATAAATTATTGACAAATTTTAATTACGCTCCATACACATGCAAAGATAATGTGAACATTACTGACTTTCCTTATATACCAAAATTTCATAGTCAACAACTAAAACTCAAGGGAGGAAGATCCTATGTTTCCCGTAAGCATCCATGATAATTTTCTGAAAGCTCTACTTCCATTGGTGTACTCAATTATAAGGGAGAACCATACAACTAATCACATTACCAGTCCCATTCCCCAATAGAGTGTTGTAATTGTCCGGTGTCCTTCTGGTTTAAAGTTATATACAATACACAAAGCATGTAGATTTTCATTATTCCATTAGAAAAAGTGTCGTAAATTTTAAATTATATAGAATTACTATATAAGACCCAAGGAAAAATACACGATTCACCGTTTTTTCGTGTCTTTATTGGAACATAAATTTATGTCAGACAATCTTCGTAAGCTTTTCATGAATTAATGGACGCAATCTGGAAATTGAAGGTTATTACCACCTAAATAAGCTTCCTACAGGTCAAAAATAGAGTGAAAGGAAACTAAGTCAGGGAAAAGGAAGAACTAGTATTTGCTAAATTACCTAACAAAATATTAAACACATTTGTGATTGAAACAAAATCTTAAGCTAAAGCAATGACTACCTGAATGGCAGCATTAAAGAGCTGCAATATCACGTGCCAGATACCTATTCAGGTGAGAGGATAATCCAACCTGTCAACAAAATGACAGATTGAACATAACATATCCAGACCTTAAGAAGGAGAATGGATGAGCGGAAGATCCATTGAAACATCACCAAAAAAGAGTCGAAGTTAATAAGACTTCTGGGTTGTCCAGCCGAGGATAACGGTATAATTATACTAATGTAGCAAGAATTCCATAGAATAAAATGAAAATAAGAAGTAACAGGATCCATCCAGTACTAATATCTAAGGTTAAACTGAAAATCTACGCAATCATTTATGCCACATAAAGTTGTGTCGTGATTATCAATATTACTTAACATATCAGATATTATAGCTTTAATACTCATTTGGATCAATGTTATTGGTTCTCTACAAAATAAAAAAGTTCTCTTAAATACAAAACATTCTACATGGATTTAGGTTTAAATTTCTTATAAAAGTTTTAGAAGTTTCTTACTGCAAAATTTCTTGCAGATTTCAAGTTAGTTCACGTGCGTGTTCTTGAGAGGAAAAAGCATAATAGAATCTTTATACTCTTGGTTATCAATTGTGCAGAAAACATAATAGTTAAGGATTTTCGGGGCGTACCTCAAATACTGATGGAGAAGGTCAAATTGAATATGTTCACGGCCTTTTGTTCGTTTGCACTACCATCTATCAACCTAAAAAGAAAAATAAATCATGTGCTCAACTGAATTATTAAACTTCAAGGGTCTAACATTTAAAATGCTGAAAAGATAATGCAAAGAAAACATAGTTGGTAAAGATTAACTTTGAAAGGATTATAGACACGCAAGTGTGAATAAATTTGCAGCATTTGCTGAATCCGTGGGTAAAATCAACAATGCGGCATATTTTCGAACAGTTCATGGGCGTCAATATAAGCAGTTGTTATCCAATTGTTCTAAGCTGGCGAAGGAGTAAGTTAAAGACGAAGCAGAATCAAAAATCAAAGCGCACGTAACTGGAAAACGCAAATTGGAAACGGTGATGGGGAAAGAATTTAGAGATTATCTAAGGAATTAAAGTAAATCAACAAAGATGAAGCAAAAACTGTGTAGAAAAGAGGGAGAAGAAAGAGTAGGAATTTTCAACAATGGTAATATGATGACCCAATAGGTCATTTAGAGTTTTAACCCTTAATTCTATATTTCGAAACCTCAAATAGCTCCTTTTAGCCTTCCTCGTTTTGTGTGCACAGTCCGTGTCTTTTCCGGAAGGCTCTTACGTGAAAAATTGATTAAAATGTGAATTTGTGTCTTAAAAATTTATTTGAGTTGACTTCAGTCAGTTTTTTGAGCTAAGGGATCCGGATCTGTGTTTTGACCGTCCCGGTGGGTCCGTATCGTGATTTGAAACTTGGGTGTATGCGCGGAATCGAATTCCGAAGTCCCTAGCTCGAGTTATTGCATTTTGTCAAAAATTTGAAGTTTAAAGGTTTAAAGACTTTGTAAGTTTGACCGAAGTTTGATTTTGTTGATACCGGGTCCAGATTTTAGTTCTGAAACTTGACCGAAGTTTGGTGCAAAAACAGAAGTGATTTGACGTGATTCGGGCGTCTGGTTTTTAAAATAAAAGTTCTTAAGTTTTATTGAAAGTTTCATTCGTTTTGATGTCTGATTCGTAGTTCCATGTGTTAGTTTGGTATTTTGATCGCTCGAACGAGTTCTTATAATATTTTTGGACTTGTGTGCATATTTAATTTGGAAAGGGCGAGGTGAGTTTCGGATAGGCTACTGGTGTTTTGAACTTAAGGAAAAATGCTGGATTTAGCTTCTGCTGGTTTCTGGTGTCTTCTTCTTCGCGATCGCGAAGAATGTCCCGCGATTTGCGAAGGGTTGTTTGGCGAAGTAGAGGATGGCTTGCCCTTAGCGAACGTGAAGCATTGAGGGCTTGGGGGAGACTGGGCTGGAGTGCTATGCGAATGCGGACCCTGGGCCACGAACGCGATGGTCGGGGGGGAAGAACCATCGCGAACGTCAAAGCCATTCTGGCTTATGTGCTTCGCGATTGCGTCAGGCCCTTCGCGAATGCGAAGAAGGCCTAATGCCCCGTGATTTAAATGTTTCAAAAACGGGATTTCACCCATTTTTCATAAACTCTCCACTAGAGCTCGGCTTAGAGGCGATTTTGAAAGGGGAACTCATCACCAATTCATAGGTATATACACTTTAACTCATTTTCTTCCATTTCTAACATCACTCATTAATTTCTAACCTTAATCTTTGTTCTTCCATGGTACAAAAACAAGGGATATAGGAAGAATTGGGGGTTTTTGCAAAATTCGGGATTTAGACCTCAATATAGGGTCAGATTTCAAAACTAATTACATAATCGGGCTCGGGGGTGAATGAAAAAATGGATTTTGGTCCGAACCTCGGATTTTGAACAAGTGCCCAGGGTTGACTTTTTTTTTACTTTTTGGAAAAAGTGTAAAAAAACATCCTATCTTTATGTATTGTAATTGATTCCTTTAGTATTATTTGACGTTATCGAGTCGACTGTGGTTAGATACGAGTGATTTGGAGGCGAATTCTAAAGGCCCCCGTAGAGCTCTGAATTGACTATGGAGTGAGGTAAGTGTCGTGGTTAACCTTGACTTGAGGGATTAGGACTTGTTTGCCTATTTGCTATGTGTTTAAATGTTTGGGTACAACGTATATGTGAGGTGACAAGTACTTGTGCATTGTTGTTGGGTTAAAGCATGCGGGTGGGACTTGTTTCTTGTAATTTACATCCTTTTTTGATATGGTATCCATGCTTAGACCTGTTTATTATTTAATTGATCGTTCTTTCCGCATTTATGAACTATTTGTGATAATTGAGTATTTTTTGAAGTTGAGGTTTGGCATTGTGGAACCGTTATTGACGTAAGGTTTATTCTTGCTTATTCTATCTCCCCAAATGTTATGTATTCATTGCTACATTGTAAGGGAGAGTATTAAAGCACGAAGGGTGATGCCGTGCTGATTATTGTTTCATTTATTGATTAATACATAGTGAGGAGGAGAGTTAAAGCACGAAGGGTGATGCCGTGACGTATTTATCGTTTCATGATGAAATTGAGAGTAAAAGCACGAAGGGTGATATCGTGCCATTATTGTTGTTTCATGGTGAGATTGAGAGTAAAAGCACAATGGGTGATGTCGTGCAGTCTTTATTCATTATGTTATCCGTTTCCATTTGTTGGTGATTTACTTGACGGTTTTATGTTGTTATTTTTGTTATAGCTATCGTATCCTGTTCCCCTTCACATGCCCCCTCCCGATAGTACATGTTTAATTTTGTTGTTGTTATGTTGTACGTATATTTTCGTTTGCACAGGTTTAATTACGTTAATGTCCTGTCATAGCCTTGTCACTACCTCGTCGAGGTTAGGCTCGGCACTTATGGAGTATATTGGGTCGGTTGTACTCATACTACACTATGCACTTCTTGTGCAGATTTTGATACTGGTCCCAGCTGTACGTGAGGTGCATCAGCTCGAATTGGCATATTTGGAGACTCGAGGTAGATCTGCTGACGTCCGTAGACCTTGAAGTCCCCTTCCTCTTTCCTTATTTACTGTTCATTTCATTCGAGACAGTTGTACTTATTTCAGACTTTATTTGTAGTACTTTTAGAAGCTCGTGCACTTGTGACTCTAGATCTGGGTTGTACTTAGATATTTTTGGGTATTATACCACTTCGCACTCCATTTTAGTTTCATTTCAATTCAATTGGTTTAATTATTTGAGTTGTTTAAAAACTAGCTTAAAAATTTCTCTAACGTTAGCTTGCCTAGCAAATGAAATGTTAGGCGCCATCATGATCTCGAAGGTGGGAATTCCAGATCGTGATAGGTAAACAAAAAGGACAATAGGAAAATAGAAAGTTAAAAGAGGATGAATAGAAAGATAGAGGGAAGAAGAGAAACAGAGAAAGTAAAGAATCTGTTGGAAAAGAAACGATTGTTTTTGAAGCATTGTATGTTTTTCGTATACTGTGACTTTTGGTTTTTGATGGTGAAAAATCAGAGAAAATGGCAAAAAATCATAGAGAAAGAAAAATTGAGTTCCTGCTGAGTGGAAGCGCCATGTAACCGGTACTAGGGCCCTCAATTATATATATAGATAGATAAATAATTTTTGCTTAATTTCTAAACATTTAAATTTTATTTCATTAACTAAATTAATATAACTCCTAATTTGAACTCTAAAGTTCCTTGAATCGCCTCGTATTTGAGTAATTTCAATTCAATTTTGAGTAAGGGCTTGAATTCTTGCATGCTTCATTTATTACTCTCTCTTATCTATAAGTGTATCCACGCACTCTTTCACTTGACAAAACCATACATATCTTTGTTTCCAGTTTGAGAGAATCGAAAGAATGGCTTCCAACTATGCTCAACTTGACGTGCCTCATGCAATTTGCGTACCAGCTCCTGCCCCAGGTCACATCAATCCTATGATAAAGTTAGCCAAAATCCTTCATTTCGGAGGCTCTCATGTAACTTTTGTCAACACTGAATACAACCATAGGCGTCTCCTTAAGTCTCGAGGCGCTGATTCCCTCAAAGGGTTGCATTCCTTTCGTTTCGAGACCATCCCCGACGGCCTGCCACCGTCTGATGCTGATTCAACCCAAGATATTGCTTCCCTATCTAAATCCCTTACCACTACTGGTTTAGTTCCTTTCAAAGAGTTACTTGCCAAGCTCAATCATACTTCTTCATCCAACGCGCCACCCGTTTCGTGTATCATTTCCGATGGTGTTATGAGCTTCACTCTAGCTGCTGCTCAAGATTTGGGCATCCCTCATTTGAGGGATCTTCCAGGTTTTATTAGAACTGCAAATCCAGATGATTACATGATTAAATTTCTAATAAAAAAACAAAGAGATCTAAAAATGCTTTGCTATTGCTGTCAATACATTTGAGCCATTAGAGAAGGAAGTTCTTGAATCACTTCAAACACTTCTTCCTCCGGTGTATGCCATTGGACCATTGCATTTGCTTTTGAAACATGTTGACGACAATAATTTGGAGGAGTTAGAATTAAATCTTTGGGAAGAAGATCAAAAGTGTGTAGAATGGCTAAATTCCAAAGAGCCAAATTCTATTGTTTACATTAGTTTTGGAAGCATTGTTGTTATGACTAAGAACCAACTTATTGAATTCGCTTGGGGACTTGCCAATAGTCAAATGAAATTTTTGTGGATCATAAGGCCTGATATTGTATTAGGCAAAGAAGCAATCCTTCCATCCGAATTCTTGGAAAGAACTAAAGAAAGAGGGATGTTAGCAAGTTGGTGTCCACAAGAACAAGTCCTTAGCCACCCTACAATAAGAGGTTTCTTGACTCACAGCGGATGTAATTCGACTCTTGAAAGTATTGGTTGTGGGGTGCCAATGATTTGTTGGCCGTTCTTCGCAGAGCAGCCGACTAACTGTTGGTTTTGTTGCACCAAATTGGGAATCGGAATGGAAATTGACAGTAATGTGAAGAGGGACGAAGTTGAAAGTCTTGTGAGAGAGTTGATGGCCGGAGATAAAGGCAAAGAGGAAGAAAAAGGCATTGGAATGGAAGAAATTGGCTGAAGAAGCTGCTAAAAAACCAACAGGATCTTCTTACGTGAACATAGATAAAATTATCAACGAAATTCTCCTCAAACATTAGGCGTTAATTATCAATAGGTTATTGGTTTTTATCTTTTCCTGTGTTGAAATCTCGTCACAACTTTTAATCCTCGTATCCCATCTTTCCTAGTACTGCAACTTGGTATGATCTAATAATGATAAATAAAAATATCGTTTGCTACCTCAAGGTCTCTCTTGGTCCCCAAAAAAGTTTATGCCGCCCAAATTTCCCCACGTAACAAAAATAAAGTCTCATAATTACCTCCCTAAATTTGTTATTGGCATTTGACGGTGAGATATGCAAGAGGCAAACATTTTTATTTATCGAGGATTATTAAAAGGCAATAAGTAAGATATTTAGTCAATTGTAAACTAATAAAATGTCACATTACATTATAACAATACTCATTAAATAACAAGTAATGCAATAACTATAAGGAAAGAACAAAAAGAGAAAATAAAATAATAAAAATGTAAAAGGATAAAACTTAACTTATTTGAACTTGAGATGAAAAATAAAGTGGTAGTAAGAATTTGTTTAAATCAACATGATAATATGCTCAAACAAGATATATTACGATTTGACAGGTTCAGTATTCTTTAATATTGATTACAAAACGAGAGTAAATGCAAGTATTAATATTTAATGGTTGGATTGTTACAGATATAGAAAAAGAAAATAAGTTAATCTACTATAAAATTTGAGAAATAATTGTATGTCCTGCTTTTTAATTAATATCTAATGATTATCTAATATTTTTATCTGAAAAATTTAAATATTTAAAATAATTTGCATCTATCTAATTAACTCAAATCATAATTTGATATGGTTTGTTTTCGCACAACTAATACTATTAATAATAAATAAAAATATCTTTTGCTATCTCAAGGTCTCTCTTGGTCCCCACAAGATTTTATGCCACGCAAATTTCCCCCCATGACATAAATAGAGTCCCATAATTACCTCCCCAAAATTTGTTATTGGCATTTGTGGTGAGATATGCAAGAGGTGAAAAATTTGTTCGTACCAATAGATGCATGATAGTTTGCACATATACTTTTTCATTAAAGTACGTTTTATTAGTGCATATTTTTACCTCATCAAATTATTTAATGGTGATAAGTTAATCCGTTTTGGTGTAAAAATAACTTACACAAGAAATGATAATAAAGAACTTAAACTGTGCTCTTAACAGCCACTCGTACTACTCTAGACTTATCCTTCGTTCATCCTTTTTATCGATTTAGACTTGCAAAGCTACAACAAAAACAATTGCAGAAAATATCCGAATTAAGAAGCACGAGATACTGTCCAAGGGATAAATCAGCAGTCCAAATCATTAAAAGTTAAAAAAATAATGTAGAAATTTACTACTACTAATTTAATTTCAAACATGAGATGCTTTCTCTGTTTTTGATGTCGACTTCGATTAATTTTGAATAATGACGAATTTTGTGCTCCAGACCTGCCCAATTGTTCAAACTCCAAAATTCATAACAGGTGAACTTATTTGTTACTTCATGCTTCACGAAAATAAGAAAAATTTAAAAGTAATGAGCAAAATATAATGTAAAAGAAGTAACCAAAAAAATATATATTTAGTAATCGTTTCCCAAGTTCTGAGAAGTACATCGCCTCATATATCGTAGCAAAAATTAAAATACAAGAGTGAAGTAGGTACATTTAGCTTTTACAATGCTTAAATGGAAAAAAGAATAAGAGCTTTAAGTTAGGAGAGTTGTTGAGTCAATCTGATTTTTTAATGTTGGGATATTGGTTGATCGTCATCTTGATCTTTATTTATAAAAGAAAATGTTGCATGTGGTTTGGAAGTGGGCAAAACTACGCCCTTAGATTTTAGGAGTCTGTTGCAGTCGTGACACGTAATAACCATTGTCATTTTACTTGGCTAATATACGGGCGTTGTTAATGGATTGGTGAGTCAATGATAAAGTGTCAGTATCGTGCCTGCTCTATAATATTTCAAGAAATCTAGTCTCTAATACAAGTCATATGTTTGTCAATAATGCTAGCATATCCCAAAAATAAACGTATACCTATGTCTAACATTTTTGGGGAAGTGGCCATAATATTGCAACGCGGTGGACAATTCAATTCCTGCCAAGTTGTGGGGTTGTCCTCATTGCGCATTGTTAGTAATATGTCATTATATGATGTTGTAGCAAAATGCCATTGCTGGTGTGGACAAAATCAAAAGTAAGGCTATTATGTCATAGTACTAAAATTAAGATTTAATGTAAATTAGGACGGAATATAAAGATGTTGCCTCTTTTTATATCGTCTATAAATATATGCATCCTCATCCTCTGGCCAAAGTCATACCTATCTTTCGTATTTCTGTTTGAAAGAAACACAACCCAATAAGAAAACAAAAGAATGTATTCCATTAGTGTTAAAGATTAGGCAAGCCTCATGCAGTTTGCATACCATATCCTGCCCAAGGCCACATTAGCCCAATGTTAAAATTGGCCAAAATTCTGCATCACAAAGGCTTTTATATTACCTTTGTGAATACTGAATACAATTATAGGCGTCTTGTTAAGTCCAGAGGCCCTAATACGCTCAAGGGAGTCCCATCCTTTCATTTTCAAGACCATTCTCGATGGCCTCCCGCCATGTGACCCTGATTCTACACAAGATATTTTTTCTCTTAGTAAATCCACTACTATGACTTGTTTGGATCCTTTCAAAGGGGTTGCTTGCCAAGCTTAACGATACTTCTACCTCAAATGTGCCACCCGTCTCGTGCATCGTTTCTGATGGTGCAATGAGCTTAACTCTGGATGCTGCTCATGATTTGGGAATCCCTAAAGTTCTCTTTTAGACTCCATGTGCTTATGGTTTATTAAGTTACATGCATTACCGTGATCTTATTGAGAAAGGATACACTCCATTTAAAGGTATACATTTTTTCCCTTATTAAATTGCTATTCCTATAAGTATCTTTGGGCCTTAACCTTGTTATATTATCTTTAATTTGGTTCTTATCTTTGGTTTGTTAATCTACTTGTGGACTGCAGATGAAAGTTACTTAACAAATGGGTATTTGGAGACAACTTTGGATTGGATACCAGGCATGAAAGGCATACGTTTGAAGGATCTTTCAAGTTTCTTTAGGACAACAAATCCAGATGAATACATGATCAAATTCCTTATCCAAGAAACAGAGAGAAGCAAAACGGCTTCGACTATTGTTGTCAATACATTTGAGAGATTAGAGAGAGAAATTCTTGAATCACTTTAGACCCTTCTTCCTCCGGTCTATGCCATTAGGCCGTTGCACCTTCTTATGAAAAACGTCGATGACAAGAACTTGAAGGACTTAGGATCAAATCTTTGGAAAGAAGAAAATAGGCCTCTAAAGTGGCTTGATTCCAGAAACCAAATTCTGTTGTTTATGTCAATTTTGGAAGCATCACTCTTATGACTCGGGACCAACTTATTGGGAACTTGCAATTAGCCAGCTGCATTTTTTGTGGATAATTAGGCCTGATATTGTATCAGGCGAAAAAGTAGTTTTTCCACCTAAATTCCTGGAAGAAACTAAAGAAAGAAGGATGTAAGCAAGTTGGTGCCCACAAGAGCAAGTCCTTAGCCACCCGCGGTTGGAGGTTTCTTGACTCACAGTGGATGAAATTCGACACTCAAAAAGTATTAGCAGTGGGGTATGAGATGTTTCCTCCAATATCTTTTTATATGTGTGAGCTTTAATCAAACATAAAGATCAACCTTATAGTAGAACAAGATTTTCTCATTAGTGATTAGTGTTAGACCCAATTTCACTTAAATATTTGTTGCTTATACAGGGGTATCTTTCTTTTTATAAGGTTGATCTCTATGTTTATTCTTTTAGGTGACCAAGTTAGACCTTGATATTAAACACTCACGCATATATATATATATATGTATGTATGTATGTATGTATGTATGTATGTATGTGTGTGCGCGCGCGCGCGCGTATTGCTCTCTGTAAGTCATTTACTTGATACGTATTTCCTAATTTGTTATGTATTTGAAGAAAAAAAATTAACTCCACCTTCCAACATGATAGAAATTTAGGGTCCACCAAACTGTATAGAGAATTTGGTTCTCTATCAGTTCCCATAGAATACACAAAATAAGAGATAAATAAATAACACAGCAGAGTTTTCGTGGAAAATTCCCAGCTCACGGGATTATAAACAACGACCTACACTCCTAGGATTTCAACTTAAATGACCGAGCAACTTTTAGATTACAACCTATTGTAACCTAGGAATTAAACTCTTAATCCCTCACTCACTTTTAATAACTCTATTACAAGCCTCTTTCTAATAACTCTATTACAAAGCTCACAACTCGACTAACTCTAAATAAGACACAAGCACGAGGTTTGTGGTTTTACAAATGGTTTCCTACACAATGCTTCTAGCTAAGCTAAGTAGGAATTACAAGTAAATCACTCTAACAAAGGTGCAACACAACTAAGGACATATAATAACACAATACTGGAAATTGGTCCTTCATTACGTTGTTCTTTGTTCTTGAAGCCTGGAAGTCACTTGCAAGATAGCAACACACTTGAGAGGAAACTTGATTAATTCTCGGATGTGCAAGTGTGTATTTTCTTTATTGCTTCATGTTAATAATATCCAAGTGATGTCACTTGGATGATGCAAGCAAATATCCGGTATAAGGCATTTCCCATAAAAGTGGTTGCTGCACTGTTCACACTGTTGCATGTGTGCAAAGGAACAGTTGCAGCGACTTTACAGCTGTGAGCGGTTGACTGGTACAATCAGCAAGGGAACTGATGCTTTGTTCCTTCTGTCGTCTCTTTGACTCTAATTATTGAAACTTGTGCCCGAGTTGAGACTTGTTGTTCTGAGCACTTTGAGGATGTATAACAGGTTCCCATATGGTTCTTATCATTAAGTTTGTTAGATCATCAAAACATAACAGGGCACATAACCTATCAATTTTCCCTTTTTTGATGATGACAAACTTGTAACTGAAGTTCCCCTGAGAACCAAAGCACCATACAATATTCCCCCTGATTGTTTCCCCTCAATCAATTTTTCCCTTTTTGGCATCATAAAAATATAGTCACAAGTAATAAGCAAAAAGAAGTCTAGCATGGTTAACTCATGCCACATGTATGCACACAAACATGGCTAAGAACAACGCATAAGAGTAACGCATGCATAGTAAAAGGACGGGATACTCATTAATATTAAATAAAAGGGAGCAGGATTAGTAGTACCATTTGTTACACAACCATTCACAAAATAAAACAACTTAAAGAGTACCAGCCACCAAAATAACAAAACAAAGGGACCAAGATATAGGACAGACAGCTTTGAACTGGACACTGGAACAGGAAACTGTTTTAAGGAGCACTAAAAAGGGGAAGCAGGGATGAAGAGGTAAGAGTTCTTAGGAGAATATCCATTTGGGCGTTTGCAGACACTTGCTCATTAAGCAGCCGCTCCTTCAGGTCCTTGACCTGTTTTCTGAAATATGCATTTTCCTTGGTCAAACAGGAAACCTCTGTGCCTTGTGCACTGCTGGAACCAGGTGCCTCCTGAGCCTAACTAAACTGCCCTTCAAGAATAGCGTTCCGTGCCTTCAACCTCTTTATCTCCTCAGTTGCAGCATTCTGAGCATCAATTAATCGAGATAGTGGAATTGCTGCAAACCCCTCCTTTCTTATCAATGCACTCACACTCCTCTAAGGTGGTTTTGGAGAAGGTTTGCTTGCGAGTTTCCACTGTCGCTTTTCCCAAAGGGACTTTGAAGAAGTTAAACACCTTGGTGAATAAGAACTCATACGGCAACCCATGATTACTGTCCTTAATATCTGCCACTTTCTTCATGTGCTTGATATTTGATATTCATATGTTTCGATATTAATTTACTCGCATTTTTACCTTTTTTTGGTTATAATTGATATTGATTATCAATTTAATTTGATTATTGAATTTTACACTTATTTGGGTGTTAATTATGAATGTAAGTGCTTTGAATAAGAAAATTGGAGCAAAATAAGTTGGAATCAAAAGCTATGCATCACATCCACTGTAAGCTAAACTCGAAGCATGACAAGTGTTGATATATGTTGAGAATACAAATTAGCATGAAGATAAATACATGAGAGGAAAAAAGGAAAATAATCCATGAATTTAAAAGGTGAAGACATTACCTTAAGTGAAGATGGGAACTGAGGACACCTAGAAGGAATTAAAGACTATTGACGTAAATGTTAGGCACAATTCGCTTAAGCCTAAAGAGCTAAGAGCGAGACGGAAAGAATTGAAAAACGCTACTGCCTCCAGGGCCAGGGCCAGCGCAACGGGCTGCCCTGGACGCTGGGTGACAGGTACTCTCCTATTTCGCTCGAGATAAGGTTATTTCGGTCTTACACGGTTTCAACTCGTATAAAAGGGGTCCTAAACCTAATTTGGAGGATATCTAACATATTTTGGAGGCACGGAACACACACCACGCTTGGAGGAGGCTTCTAACTAGTTTTTCTTCTCTTCTCTTCCCTTAATTTCATAGTTTATTAATTCTAGAGTTTTGGGTGCTACATGAATGTTGTAGTTTGAAGCTTGAATTGTTCTTATTATTTTATCATATTGGTTTATTTATTCAATCTTGCGCTTAATTATTTGATTGCTTGATCACCAATTAAATACTATCTATGAATCTAGGATTGAACTCGGGAGAGGGAATTCTTGATTGCATATAAGATTGAGTAGAAAAAGATCTTGAACTCGAGCATTGAGAACGGATTTGCGGTTAGGATAGAGATATACCTAATCGCCTTGCTTGGTTATTATACAGAAATTATTATACGTTTTTGTTAATCCTAATTCAATAGGAATAGAGGTGTTAGGTTAGCTTAAATAGGCGAGTAGTACTTCGGAAGAAGGCTACGGGCGATATTAACCCTGTCAACCAATAAACCAGATAAATTAGTTAGACGATTAAAGTGAAAAACTCTACGATATTGTCTCTCATTGAATTCATCTCGAATTTCGCCAACTTGTTTCCTTTAATCTCTTTGTTTGCTACTCTAGATTAGTTGTAGTTAATTAATCACACTTCAGAAAATTGCTTAAATAGATTAATTGTCTTAGTTTAGTTTAGTAAATAGTTAATCACAAGTCTATGTGGGTACGATATCTGGACTTCCAACCTTGTCGACCACGTATACTTGCATGTGCGTTTGGCAGCAACATTGCTCTATCATGAGTCCAAGCAGATTGATAGTAGTGTAGGCATCCAGTGCTTCCATTAGGAACAGGTCTGCTCTTGACGTAATGGAATGCCTTTTTGCATGTGGAAGCAAGACCTTGTTCACCATCTCGAACAGCAATTGATACACTGGCAATAGGGCCTTCTTGTGCACCCGTTCCCCTTGCTGCACAGCATTATCCTTCAAAATGGCACTTCTGGAATTGGGAGAACAAGTCCCCTCAATGGATGAGATCCTTTCAGTAGGCACCCCCAAAATGTTCCCCAATGCAGCCTCGTCCATCACAAAATCTACTCCATTCACCTTCAAGAAGATATTATCATCTTCCATTATGAACATGTCTGCGTAGAAGCTACGCACTTCTTCCTCATACACTTTGGGGCTTTTATTGGTGAACAATTGTGTCCACTTTTGAAACTCACAAATATCAACCAGTTGACACATCCCTGTCATGTCCAGAATGTCAGGGGAAAATGTTCTGCCCCACAGTACCCTCTGTTTTCTCAGGTTTGCTCTGCTTTCATCCTTGGCCACACTTACTTTGGCCTTCTTGGAGGAACCAGGTTCCTCATTGCACCATCATTTTTACAGACTTTCTCACACTTTTCTCTTTCTTTACGGACTTTTCAGACACTTTCTCACCAGACTTCTTGACACCTTCTTTCTAGACTTGTCTAACTCAACATTTTCAAATTCCACAACTTTCACAGATGGCTCTCTCGTGGATTTTGGATTCACAGGTTTCTTAGAGGACCTACAAATTAAGGAAGTAGGTTCCTCACTCACCTCTTCATTGTCAACATCAACAACAAGTGCTGGAGGCAGTTTTTCCTCATTCACCATCTTTCCCCCTTTCACCAACCTCCTCATTTTCTTCTCTTCTTTGTTTTTCTTCAGTACAGTTTTAAGGGCTTCCTTCTTTTGCAACCTGGTAGTAGGTCTTTTAAGAGTGGGCGCATTGGGAACTGACTTTCCACTTCTAGCAGCAATGAAGCTTTCTACAGGCATATCATCATAGTCTTCTTCACTATTTTCATTTTCCTCTTTAGATAGAGATCTCATCTCAGGAATGACAAAGTTTAACGGCTCAGCATCGAAGTAAGGAGAGGGAGCATGATCACTACTGACCTGAGGCTCTTTTGAAGAGCAGGAAGTTTCATCCTAAGTAGGAGCAGAGGGCTCCTCTTGGACTGAGGGAACAAGTCCCTCATTTGTTTCCCCAGTAGTACTATCAGGTGCTAGATTTTCAAGGGGTACCAGTTTCCTATCCTCTTCCTGATGACCTTCACCTTCCCCTTGAGACCCAATGGTCTCATTAACATCCTTATAACCACCAACCAAACCTCCCTCGGCAGCGATTAACAGGATATTCTCAATGGCTTCTTGTTCATTTAACCCCAAAGTATATTCAAAAGACACATGAGGAATATTACCTGTGGAGTTGGCAACATTCAAATTGAAGCTTGGAATGGTCGCTGCTGAACCTTCACTACTACGAACCACATTCTGTTGGGCTTCAGTGCTCTCTTCAACTTTCAGACTGGAAACTTCCTGACCTTCGTCACTATCTACTCTTTCTCCCTCTTCCATTTTTTTCGGCGAGGTAGAGGGAGAAGTTGCAGTAACAAACCTTTTGGGGTTCTAATTCTTGCGACTCTAGTGCAAACTAGAACTCGATTGGGTTGGAGAGGAAGTAGTAGGTGGTTGGGGGTCTGGTGTAGGGTTTTGACTAGGTGACACAAGGAACGCAGACTCTCGAAGCTGTGCTTCCTGAGACGAAGACACGGTAGGGACTACACTAGAAACGTTTGAGACTTCTAGATTTGTAGACATAGTGAAGATTTGCAGTGAGAACAAAAGAGAAGAGTGTTTGGTTTTGAGAGTAAAAAGGAATTTTTGTCCTTGATATGAATAGTGATGAAAGAGACAACGTTTGGGTTTATTTAAAAAGGGTGAGGGATCAGTTACAAACGTGTATAGATTGTTGGGTAGACGGGTCGTTTAGTAACGAGTACGACGTTTGGGTTCTAAAGAGATAAAAAGAGAAAACTGAAATTTTAATGACGTGAAACTTTTACAAATGTTAAAAAGATGTGCATGAGAGTACAAAGGAACTACTAACCTGAGTCACGAGAACCAGGTTCCCTGACTTAGTTTTGTAAAGGTGAGCCTTATCCTTTTACCACGATGCAATAACACTAGCTTCTTGCTTGCTCTGTAATTGCCATGCGTGTCTACCTGTAAGGGTATAAAAATGAGTTAGAACATGCTAGAAAACACTTTTTAGTTGTTTTACCTGTTCATTCTTTCATAGCCAATCATTAAGGGATCAAGTGCTCAGTTTGATTTTATCAACCCCGGTGCTAATCGATTCTTTTCAAAGTACTCTCTGCTCAGTGCATTAGTGAAGATATCTGCTACTTGGTCTTTTGTTTTATAGAACTTTATGCAGATAAAACCTTTTTCAATGTTATCTATGAAAATGATGTCGCACATCAATTTGCTTTGTTCTCTTATGCTGAACTGGGTTCTTTGCCATGTTGAGAGCACTGATATTATCACATAGTAATGACACACAATCAGAAAATACACCAAAGTCCTCTAGCTGTTGGTTCATCCACAGCAATTGAGCACAACAAGAGGCAGCCGCCACATATTCAGCTTCTGTAGTTGAAAGAGCCACGAAGTTTTATTTCCTTGTAGCCCATGAAATCAGATACGATCCCAGAAAATGTGCCATGCCAGAAGTGTTTTTTCTATCCACTAGATAACCAGCATAATCAACGTCAGCATACCCAATCAAGTCGAAATTGTCTCCTGAAGGGTGGTAGAGAACCAGGTCATGCGTTCCTTTGAGATACCTTAGAATTCTCTTGGCAGCCTTCAGATGAGATTCCCTTGGACTAGATTGAAACCTCTGTACATGGTTTCATTCACAGGAGAACTAGGTTCATCCATGTCCAGACGAGTGGCAGTGGCAATGGGGGTATCACTGATTTTTTAACTTTCCATCTCAAATCTCTTTAGGATCTCTTTAATGTACTTATGCTGACTTATCATCGTGCCCTTAGGATTTTGTTTAATTTGTAGTTCCAAGAAAAAATTCAATTCCCCGATCATGCTCATTTCAAACTCACTTCATATAAGCTTTGAAAACTCTTCACATGGGGAATCATTTGTTGCACCAAAGATGATGTCGTCAACATAGATTTGAACAATGAGCAGGTTCCTCCCCAGTTTCTTCAGAAATAGGGTGTTTTCAATTTTTCCTCTTGTAAAGCCATTTAGAAGGAGGAATTTGGACAACCTTTCATACCATGCACGAGGGTCCTGCTTCTGTCCATATAATTCCTTGTCAAGTTTGAATACAAGCTTTGGATGCTCATGACATTCAAAACTAGGTGGTTGTATGACGAAGACTTCTTCCTTTAGCTATCCATTCAGAAATGCACTTTTGACATCCATTTGGAACAATTTTAATTCCATATGAGATGCAAAGGCAATGAGGATTCTGATGGCTTCCACTCGAGCAATTGGAGCAAAAGTTTCATCATAGTCGATCCTTTCTTCTTGATTGTAGCCTTGAACTACTAATCTTACCTTGTTCCTTGGTGTGTTCCCAAACTCATCAAGTTTGCTTCTGAACACCCTCCTAGTTCCTATAGCAGTTCTGTCTGAGGGTCGAGGAACCAGGTGCCACACATTGTTTTTCTCAAATTGATGGAGTTCATCTTACATAGCAGTAATCTAGTCAGCATCTTTCAATGCTTCCTTGATATTTTTGGGGTCAATTTGAGAGAGAAAGGCTGAGAAGGCAAGTGAGTTTCTTGAATTTGATCTAGTTTAAATCCCTGAATCAAGAGGAGTGATCACATTTTGAAGAGGGTGTGAACTTTTGTACTTCCAGTTAGACACCTGAATCTCATGAGGATCCAGGTTAGTCTGAATGAGATCCATTATAGACATGAGTGCCACTTCTCAGCTCAGCATCAGGGGTTCCTTGTACAACATCTACAACTATGTTCTCTACTTCAGTTATTGTGATTGAGGGAACATGTTCCTCTACATCAGTTGGAGATACAGTTGCACCATCTTCATCTGATACCTTGACCTGACTCATCATGCCAGCCTTTCCATTTGTCATATAAATGACTTCACCAGGTACCTTTGACTGCTCTCCATCTTGATCAATCTTTTCATGTGAATCTTTCCCACATAGGTGGGGTGATTCATCAAAGATCACATGCATGCTTTTCTCAACACATTGAGTTCTTTTTGTTCTAGACCTTGTAAGCTTTGCTTTGTGATGAATAGCCAAGAAAGATTCTTTCATCACTTTTGGCATCAAATTTTCCCAGTGCTTCCTTCCCATTATTAAGAACAAAACATTTGCAGCCAAACGTCCTCAAATGTGTTAGCTTGGTTTTTCTCCCATTCAACAGTTCATACGGGGTTTTGCTCAAGAGGGACCTGATCATGCACCTGTTCACCAAGTAGCACGCAGTGTTGACTGCCTCTACCCAGAAAGTTTTTGCCACACCACTGTCGATCAACATTGTCCTTGCCATGTCTTCAAGAGTCCTATTTTTCCTCTCCACAACACCATTTTGTTGGGGTGTTCTTGGAGCTGAAAAATTATGACTTATACCATTTTCAACACAAAATTCGTCGAATTTTGCATTGTCAGAATTTGAGCCGTGATAAGATCTTATACTCACAACATTATTGCTCATCTTCACTTGAATCTTCTTCCCAAAAGCAGCTAACACTGGAGTACCATCCACTATGACGAAAATGTACTTCTTTCCTCCTCTACTTGGCACCCTCATACGTCCACAGAGATCCATATGGAGGAGATCAAGTGACCTTGAGGTGCTTACTTTCTTTTTGGGCTTGAAAGAGGACCTGACTTGCTTTCCTTTCACACATGCATCACACACCTTGTGATCTTTGAAACTTGACTTAGGCGGCCCACGAATCAGGTCCTTCTTGACTAATTTGTTCAGCAACGTAAAACTTGCATGTCCCAATCTTTTGGCCACAGTTCAGCATCATCATCAACATCACTCAGACATGTGAGATCCACATTGTGCAAGGACTAAAAATCAGCAACATAAATATTTTTGCATCTTTTTTCCATCATGACCATTTCACCAGTCATGAGATTTGAGACTGTGCAGATTTTGACAAAAATTCCACTTTATTTCCTTTGTCGCAGAGCTGAGAAACACTAAATAGGCTATATTTCAAGCCGTTCACATAATACACAGTTTCAATTGAGTGAGTGAGTGTCTTCCCAATTCTTTCTACTCCCAGAATGTATCCCTTTTTACCATTACCAAAGGACACACTCCCTCCTTGCAAGACTTTGAGCGAAAGTAAATCATCAACGCTTCCAGTCATGTGCTTGGAGCAGCCACTATCCATATATCATTTTTGGTTGCTTCCTTTCGCTGCTTCTTGCACAAGAGAATCAAAGATTAGACTTAGGAACCCAAACAAGTTTGAGGCCCTTGTATTGAGGAAAAGGGCGAATTAAACTTCTTTTTGTCCATCCAGGAAATACACATTTTTTAACAGAGGGACCAAGTTCTTTAGCAGCAGTTACCTTTTCAACAAAAACCTTGTTTTTCTATTGGGATGAATTTTAGCCTTACAGTTTTCTTTAAAGTGTCCAGTGTTGCTATAGTGAGTGCAAAGCCAGTTATTAGGGACAGTAACATACTTGCTATGTGGATTGTAGGGAGTCCTTTCCTGTTGGAACCCGACTCTCTGCCTATTCCCACCATCGCTTGTATACATGGCAGTAATTGTATTAGAGGATCAGGTCCGCTTTAGAGATTTTCTAGGTCATTTTTAACTCTGCCTAGATTTTCTTGAAGTTGTCTGTTTCTTTCAAGTTCAGCACACAGAGTAGAATAGATTTGAGTTCATTTTCAAGCTTAATGTATGCGCCACTTGCAACTTCCTTTCCCTTTTAGATAATCCCAAAACTGTTTTCCTTTTTTAATTCCTCTATTGTTTCTTTTAGGTCCATGACAACTACCAACAGGTCATCTCTCTTATTTTCTAAATTTTCAATTTTTTTTGTCAGAACATCCTTTTCTTTCTTTAGAACTTCGATGGTTTCTTTTAGGTCAACCACTACGACTACCAGATCATCTCTTTCATTTTCTACCTCTTCTAGTTCCACATTTAATGCATTTTTATCATTTATAAGACTGTAATAAGCATCAATTAAAATATTTGCCAAAGATTTAAGCTTTTTCTAAGAGTAAGACTTCAAATTTCTTTGAACGTCTAGAAAGTTTACATCATCATCATCATTAGATTTTTCCATCAGGGAAAAGATAGAGTCATATTCAGATGCTTCAGTTTTAACTGCCATCATGGAAGTATCACCTTGTGCATCATCTTCTCCAAATTTGCTGGAAGAATCCCCCCATGCAACAAGATATTGTTTCACAACATTGTCAACAACTTCTTTTCTCTTGAATCTTTTGTTAGGAACTGGGTTCCTCTTGGCTGCTTTGTTTGTGTTGTGATTGTACTGGTCTTGCTTGAAGAGAGGACAGTCCTTGATGAAGTGTCCTGGCTTCCCACATTTATGAAATAAATCATACACTCTTGGCTTGTTAGAGCTGTCCCTTTTTGGAATACCTCCATTCCTGTGAACCATTTTCTGAAATTGCTTTGTCAGGTAAGCCATATTAACATCCTCACCACTTGAATCATTATTGTCAGCCTTGAGGACTAGGTTATTCTCCTTCTTGGGTTCTTTTATTTCATGGTCCTTCTTTTTATTCATTTCATATGTCTTCGGATTTCCAATGAGTTCATCAATGGTAAGCTTTTGCAGATCTTTTGCCTCTGTGATAGCGTTGAACTTGCTTTCCCAGGAACCAAGTAGTACACTAAGTATTTTCCTAACAAGTTTGTTCTTTGGAATGATTTCTCCCAGAGAGTGAAGCTCATTAATGATGGAGGTGAATCGAGTGTGCATGTCCTAAATGAATTCATCATCCTTCATCCTGAAGAGTTCATACTCAGCGGTGAGCATGTTGATCTTCGACTGCTTGACTTGTGTTGTTCCTTCGTGTGCCGTTTGGAGAGCTTCCGAGATCTCTTTGGCTGATTGACAGGTAGAGATCCCGTGGTATTTATGTGGTCCAATACCACATACGAGGATCGTTTTTGCTCGAAAGCTTTTCTCTATAGCTTTGCAGTCAACATCGTTGTATTCCTTCCTTGTCTTGGGAACTGTCACTGCTTGTTCGCCAATGGTCTTCATAGGGATGGAGGGTCCACCGCAGATAACATCCCATAGCTCTGAATCTTCAGCCATGATAAAATCATGCATCGTTGTCTTCCACCATCCATAGTATTGTCTATTGAATCTTGGTGGTCCGTAGGTTGATTGGCCTTCTTCAAAGTTTGGTGGAGCAGCCATTTGGATCATTTCTATGTGTTAGCCTGATAAAAAGAACCTGCTCTGATATAAATTAATAGAAACTTAGGGTCCACCAAACTATATAGATTATCAGTTCCCTCAGATTACACAAAATAAGAGATAAGTAAATGACACAGTAGAATTTTACATGGAAATCTCCCAGCTCACGGGATTAAAAACCACGACCTACACTCGTAGGATTTCAACTTCACTAAGCGAGCAACTTTTAGATTATAACTTATTGTAACCTAGGAATTAAACTCTTAATCCCTCTCTCACTTGTAATAACTCTATTACAAAGCTCACAACTCGACTAACTCTAGCCAAGATACAAACACGAGGTTTATGATTTTACAAATGATTTCCTACACAATGTTTTAACTAAGCTAAGTAGGAATTACAAGTAAATTACTCTAATAAAGGTGCAACACAACTAAGGACATATAATAACACAATGCTGGAAATTGGTCCTTCGTTATGTTGTTTTTTTGTTCTTGAAGCCTGGGAGTCACTTGCAAGATAGCAACACACTTGAGAGGAAACTTGATTAATTCTCAGATGTGCAAGTGTGTATTTTCTTCATTGCTTCATGTTAATAATATCCAAGTGATGTCACTTGGATGATGCAAGCAAATATCCTGTACAAGGCATTCCCCATAAAGTGGTTGCTGCTCTGTTCACACTGTTGCGTGTGTGTAGAGGAACAATTGCAGCGACTTTATAGCTGTGAGCAGTTGACTGGTACAGTCAGCAAGGGAATTGATACCTATCTGTTCCCTCTCGTCTCTTTGACTCTGATTGTTGGAACTTGTGCCCGACTTGAGACTTGTTGTTCTTGAGCACTTTGAGGATGTGTAACAGGTTCCCCATCTGAGTCTTATCATTAAGTTTGTTAGATCATCAAAATATAACAGGGCACATAACCTATGACAACAAATTTGTCTGGTTGCATGAATCGCCTCAGCAAGTGATTTATGAATTGTGAGATGTGATAAACTAATCAGGCCGTGGAAATAAAATATACTGTCGCATTTTTTTAAGCTTTCTTGTCCTTTTCCATCGGCTTCTGAATTCTTACATGTTGCATTCTCTTACTCTTTCATAAATTATCTATAAGTTTCTGCATATTCTTCCTCTTGCCAAAACAATACATATCGTTCCTTTCAGTTTGAGCGAATCGAGACAAATAAAGAAAGAATGGCTTCACTAGTGCTGAACTTGATAAGCCTCGTGCAGTTTGTGTACCATATCCTTGCCAATGTCACATCAATCCCATGTTAAAGTTAGCAAAAATCCTGCATCACAAAGGCTTTCATATAACATTTGTCAACACCGAATACAACCATAGACGCCTTCTTAAGTCCCGAGGCCCCGATCGCCTCAAGAACTTGCCATCTTTGCGTTTCGAGACCATTCCCCATGGCCTCCCACCATGTGATGCTTAATAATACTTCCTCCATTCCAACAGTCTTATGCATCATTTCAGATGGTGTCACAAGCTTCACACTCGCTGCTGCACAAGAATTGGGCACCCCTCAAGTTTTCTTCTGGACCTTCGCTACTTGTGATTCTTTAGGTATATGCATTACTGCAACCTTGTTGAAAAAGGATATACTCCATTTAAAGGTATATATACGTGCTTTAATTTCCTCTGTTTTAAATTGTTCAGCTTAATTTTTTTTCTTCCTCTCTTTTGAAGTATCATTTTTGTTAAATTTTCTTCTTCTTCTTCTTGGAGAATTCTAGATGAAAGTTACTTGACAAATAGATACTTGGAGATGACTGTGGATTGGATATTATCAGGCCTGAAAGACATACATTTGAGGGATCTTCCTAATTTCATAAGAACTACAAATCTAGAGAAGGAAGTTCTCTAGTCGAAAAAAGAGAGACCGAAAATATGCTTCAGCTATTATTATCAATACATTTGAGGTTAGAGAAGGAAGCCTTTGAATCACTTCAAACACTTCTTCCTCCAGTGTATGCCATTGGACCATTGCATTTGCTTGTGACACGTGTTGACGACAAGAATTGGAGGACTTAGGATCAAATCTTTGGAAAGAAGATGAAAAGTGTCTTGAATGGTTAGATTCCAAGAAACTGAATTATGTTGTTTATGTCAATTTCGGAAGCATCGTTGTAATGATTTCAAACCAACTTATCAAATTTGCTTGGGTACTTGCCCATAGCCAGCTGGAACTTTTGTGGATCATAAGGCCTGATAACGTATTAGGAGAACAAGCAATTCTTTCACCTGAATTTGTGGAAGGAACTAAAAACAGAGTGATGCTAGCAAGTTGGTGTCCACAGGAACACGTCTCTGTGGATATTCGTTGAGGGTGATCTTGATCTTTTTTATTTATAAATGTTGGATGTGGTTTAGAAGTGGGCAAAACTACACCCCTAGATCATGTTAGTACAACCAGATCTTTGTTCGGGAATTATTACATCCTTGTTCTATCAATAGAGTTTGTGACATATCTAATATAACAAACTATATGAAATGTCTAAGCGCCACTAAAAAAGTTATCGTGTAATTAACAAATGAAGTCGAATTGCCGATGAGGAGGCAAATTAGTATTCGCCGGAAATAAAAATATATATTAACAAGACAAATAATATTTGGATATTCCTATGATAGAATTTTATTTTGGAGCTCATCAACTCTTTAAATTCTTTCATCTTTCAGAGAGTTAATATTTTTAGAGAACAGAAACCAATGACATTTTCAAACTCGATTCATCAAACTTTAAACTCTGCATGGTTCAAACTCACTCAATCACAGAAGAAACATAAAAGGAATACAAATGAAATAACATGATTACAAGTAGGTTTTGCTACCAATATTGGCAATCTAAGTTCTTCAATATTGATTTTGTTCTTCAATCATTTCACAACACTCAAAAGTAGGGTGTGCATTCAAGAATCAGTTGTCACAGTGTTTATCCTAAATTTCGGATAACAATTGACTTTATACGTGGTTTTAAGAATATGTGGCCTAATTTGATACAGATGATGAATAATATAACGAAAGTTAAAATTAAGAGACAAATGAAAAAGAAACGCAAATAACCCGAGTTAGACACTCTTGGTCGTTGGCTGATCCTTCTTGGGCAGAAATTGATTATAATGGAAATTGAAATGAGTTGAAGATAAAAGGATTCAAGAGAGAAATATATCACTGTCTTTTCTTTTTATTGATGATTCGTGAAAAAAGATGTCTTAAAAATGGTTCAACTCTCCCTTTATATAGTGGGGAGGTCGTACATCTGGTGCAACTTTATACAAAGTAAAAATCTTCGCACAAGGTAAAAAATCTCATGATTTGCTAATTAAGCGGTTCTATTGATTAGTGCCGAGATTCCTGCCGTGATGTTCGTCCCATTACGGATATTCTGATTTTCCGTCATTTAGGTTTAATGATCTTCCCTCGACATTTTCGGAATCAGGCTCAATTTCGGACCACGGGCTCAGTATTCTCAAGGTTGGACATTCTAGCTTCGTGTTCCGCTTCGATGAAGTTTGGGATCGATCTTCGACCCTACGCATTCCAAACCTGATCTGTCGTGCAATAGTTGAACTCGATGTTAACCATATAGGGTCGAGCCCGATTTCGACCACATATAGATGGGCCCAACTTCGACCATATATAGATAGTTCCCTCATTTTTTGGAGAGTAACGATGAGAAACGATATGAGCCTCAAATTCTGATTCTGATAAATGACGGTGAACTAATGACGTACGCATATGAAAATCAAAAACGTCCCATCAGAAAAGCCTTTTAAAGCATCAAGTGTGTGTCAGTCGGTGTTCTGCCGCTTTGGGATGCGAACCGCCATTTTGAGAGACTATAAATATCCTCTTTCACCCTTTATATTCAAATGTTCGTGCTCTTTTATAAAAGTACATCGTTCTTATCTTCAAGACCTCCCGCCTTTTGATTTTCTGAAAATACCTCACAAGCTATCTTCATACTATATTTCCTTTGTATCTATATCTTTTAATTTGTTCATCTATTCAAAACAATGGCGAAGACTTCAAAATCCGTTCCTCAAAGACAAACTTCCTCTTCTTCTCAACCTGCTGAGGACGTTTCGCCTGTCGTCATTGAGGAACCTACAACGGAGCCCCTTCTGAAGACGTTTGTACCAACCGGGCGCTCAACCGGAGCCGATTTCAAGGTCGATAAAGCTTCCTTAATACTGGGCTGATGCGAACCGGTAACGAGATATATCTGTTCAATCACCGACAGAGTTCTCGATAAAGTCAAGGAAGACTGTAACTGGGTCGACAAGTTTGTGGTTGTTCCTGCACCTGAAGAAGCAATCACTACCCACATGGAGGGTTTTTTTTTAAGTGTTTACACTTATCCCTTCATGTTGGGCCCTTTGAACCCGGTCATTATTGCCTTTTGCAAAAGGTACGAAATGACCCTGGGCCAAATTCATCCTTCTTTCTGGAGGATAGTCATTCTTCTCTGTTTTCTTGTAAACAAGATCGAGGGGTATCCTTTCACCGTCGATCATCTCATGCGTTTGTACAGTCCCCAACTCTACCAAGGGGGTTTGATAAAACTTGCTCGTCGGGCAAGCAAAGCCTCGTTCTCAAGTATTGATGAGGATCAGGATCGAGGTTGGTTCGGTCGATTTGTTCGAGTAAAAACATCGTACCTAATCTCGGTCGAGGATATGCCATTTGCTAAGAAATGGAATATGAAGCGTAAGTGTAGCCCTGCTTATCAGTTTGATTACTGTTCTCCCTTTCGCCCTTCCTCTTATCAATTTTATATGGCGCAGCTGTATCTCAGATGCCGGATGGGATTCCTCATCTCAAAGAATGGGTCGAGGGGATCGTATCCCAAAACCATATTCTGAGCACGCATGGCGCGAGCTTTCGAAGGGCCGGTGGAAGGCCCGACTTCATGGTGAGATAAGTTACACTCGAGCTTAATTCTTTATGCTATCGATTTCTAACTTGTTTTCCCTTTCTTTTGCAGGTTATCAAAGGATGTTGAGATGATACCTCCACCCATAGGCAATGATGTTCCCAGCGAGCCCCCTGTTTCAAAGTAGGATAAAGAGAAGAAAAGAAAAGAGGCCCCAAGTTCCTCAAACCTCGGAAAGAAAAGATCGAGGAAAAGTTTGGCTCGCAAGCCCAAGGGGAGTGCTAGTGATTGAGTGTTACCTTCTGACTTGCTACGTCAATTGAGGGATGAATTTGAGGAGGAAGAAGAGGATTTCGACCTTGTGGCTAGTGTGCCACCACAATCTGAAAGGCGAGGGATCTCCGAACCAGGGGCTAGTGAAGTGGACCTTCGCTAGCTTGGGGGACCCGAGGTGGAGACAAGAACTGGGGCTTCCCCAGATACGAGGAGAGCACCGCTGGGAGTGTTGGTCCCATTGAGATGGTTGATTTGCCCTCTTCCTCGGAATCAATGTTCAACGAGGCCCAAATGGCAAAAGAACGTTCCTCAAACGGAGACCAAGATCGAAAGACCCTTTTCGTGGTTTTCTCGATGGAATGGATTCGACGTTCGCGGAAGACGTTCTTGGGCTCAGTAATTTAAAGGTACCGAGGAAAAACTCATCAACCGATACAAGCGGGATTTCCTTCAGTGCAAAATTGGTCGATCGATTTCCTGCGCCGAGCGCTTACCCTGATCGAAAACGATCCATATCTTTCACCATTCCTAAGGATGCACGGTTCTTTCCGCTCCCGTCGGAGTGGCCAATTATCTTTGGTGCTCGGTGATCGAGGAGGATCAGGAAAAAATGAACGAGGTGGATGCGCCCTGCCTGTTCAATAAAGCTCAACAGGTGCTGAATCGGTTAACTTCCGATAATCTCCATTTGATGTCCTTTGTTTTGTACTTTAAAATTTCAATTAATCATAACATCTTACTTTATGCTTGCAGGCCTCGGTACTTCACCATGAATCCTTTCTCCGATTTTGGGAAGAGTCAAAACGCTATAAACAGCTCGAACGGGAGATGATGAACCTTCGTGCCGAACTGCAGCTTACCCGAAAGGATAATGGTGGCTTGGGCGAGCAAGTAGAGAAAAAGCTTGATCAGATTAATCAGCTTCGATCAGAAATAAGCATGGCTAGAGCTGAGGCCAATGAGTGGAGGAGTAAGATGGATCAGCTGGCCTTGAAAAAAGAGACATTTCAGGCACAGTTAGCTTCAGCAGAGGCTCAGCTTAGAGAGGAAAAGGAGAAAGTCGAGGATCAAACCAGGAACACCGACGAGCTCCAATCTCGGATCGGCACGATTATCTCAGATCGAGATAATATGGCTAAAGAGCTAAAAAAGGCCAAGTCGGAAGTTGCTGTGGTCAAAGCCGAAGCTGATGAACTGGTGGCTCAATATAAGGCCAATGTTGAAGCTGCTCAAGATCAATAAAGGAATATGGTTGACCATATGAGGTGGCAATCTCGCAGACTTGTCCTTAAAGAGATTCATGCTCGAGGCTTTGATTTATCGGTGGAGATCGAAGATGCCAGGAGAGCCGAGATCGAGGCTAGAAAATTCGCCTTCCCGGAGGAGGATGATTCCGAGGATTCAGTCGGATCTGAAGAATGAAACGACCTCAAAAATTCTGATATCGAGGTTGGACCCAGTTAAGACCAAGTCGCTTCTGACCGAGTTTTATCTTTTCCCATGTTTAATGTTGTGTATCGAGGTTGCTCGATTTTGTGGAAGGGATTTTTGATGTATAAATGTAAAGCTTTTCTTTTTGCAACTTTCGAGATACCTTAGCTCTTCAAATACTATTAATTTGGTATGGCCTTAACCTTTAATGTTCGGGGTTTACCTTAATAGGTCCCATCCCCCCTCAAGTTCTGTTAACTCGAAATGGCCTTAGCCTTTAAAGTTCGGGGTTTGCCTTAATAGGTCTCATCCCCCCTCGAGTTCTGTTAACTCGAAATGGCCTTAGCCTTTAAAGTTTGGGGTTTGCCTTAATAGGTCTCATCCCCCCTCGAGTTATGTTAACTCGAAATGGCCTTAGCCTTTAAAGTTCGGGATTTGCCTTAATAGGTCTCATCCCCCCTCGAGTTCTGTTAACTCAAAATGGCCTTAGCCTTTAAAGTTTGGGGTTTGCTTTAATAGGTCCCATTTCCCCTTGAATAAGTTTATTTTTCGGGCAAGTCCCCAAGTGAGAGAATGGTTATTCAAACTAAAATTAAAGTGGCCCTTGGGCTCATTTGATCGGAAGCAGGATGTTTGTATACAAGAGACTTTTCTTTATTCTCATTCATGTATGTGTACAATTTGTGTTTGGGTTCGATCAATCGATTTGGGCATGGTTCATTTGACTGTTTGGCCCTCACATTTGAGTCTTATTGATCTTTGACCCTTCAATCCTAGAATATCTTTCCAAGCTAAAGTAGCCCCCAGTTTTCGAGGTCGATTGAAGATAGGCTTCGAATACTGTCGTCACCGATTTGCTATCGGCCTTCGAATCTAAGTTAGCACGATTTACTAGTTGCCTCATTAAAAACCTTGCTATAAAATCCGTTTTGGGACAAAACCGGTTCAAGGGAAAAAGAGTGCAACGCGTACTTTCAGACTTAATATCTCGTATCCCCCGATCCAGGGTACCTCGTTTGATACCTGCAAATGTTAGTTCGTGATGCAAATAAAAATAAAGAATAGGGTCGTACCTTAGCAGTAATACTGTTTCAAGTGACTTATGTTCCAGTTGTTTGGTAGTTGTTTACCATCCACTGTTCCAAGCTTGTAGGATCCCTTTCCGGTGATTTTGATGATACAGTAAGGTCCTTCCTAGTTTGGTCCCAGCTTCCTTTCATTCGGGTTCCGGGTGTTTGGTGTAACCTTCCTTACTACTAAGTCCCCCACATTGAAATATCGAAGGTTGGTCCTTATGTTGTAGTACCTTTTGATCCTTTGCTTTTGAGCAGCTAGTCAAACAAGGGCAGCTTCACGTCTTTCATCTAACAGTTCCAAGTTCGTATTCACGGCTTCGTAATTCGATTCCTTTGTCGCATACCGGAACCTGACACTTGGCTCCTCGAGCTCGACCGTATCAAAGCTTCGACACCATAGACCAGAGAGAACGGGGTGGCTCTGGTGCTGGATTTCTCGGTCGTACAATATGCCCATAGGACTTCGGGTAATATTTCCTTCCATCTCCCTTTGGCATCAGTTAATCTCTTTTTGAGATTATGAAGTATTGTTTTGCTGGTAGATTCAGCTTGTCCATTCCTACTAGGGTTGTAGGGCGTTGATAGAATCCTTTTGATCTTGTGATCTTCGAGGAATTTTGTCACTTTGCTACCGGTGAATTGCTTCCCATTTCCCATACGATCTCGGCTGGCATTCCAAATCGGCATATGATGTGATCCCAAATGAATTCGATCACTTCTTTCTCCCTAACCTTCTCATACGCCTGCGCTTCCACCCATTTAGAAAAATAATCATTCATAAATAGTATAAATTGAGCCTTACCTGGTGTGTACGGAAGAGGGCCAACGATGTCCATTCCCCATTTCATGAACGGCCATGGTAATAGGACTGGGTGGAGTGTCTCCCGGGGTTGATGGATCATCGGGGCATGCCTTTGGCATTTGTTACATTTTCGATCGAACTCCTTTGCGTCTTTTTCCATTTTGACCCAATAATAACCGGCTCTGATTATTTTCCGAACTAGCGGTTCGGCACCGAAATGTTTCCCGCAAGTACCTTCATAGATTTCCCTCAAAATGTATTCAGTGTCGCCCGGTCCCAGACATATCGCGAGTGGGCCATCAAATTTTCTTTTGAACAAGGTTCCGTCATCGGACAATCTGAATAGGGCCGCCTTCGTACGCAGGGCCCTCGACTCTTTTGGATCTGAGGGGAGTTTGCCGGAACTGAGATATTCTATGTATTTGTTCCTCCAGACCCAAGTTAGACTTGTCGAACTGATCTCAACGTGGCCTTCTTCCACTACCGACCTCATAAGTTGTACGACCTTTCCAGAATCGACCTCGTTGTCTTCAATCGATGACCCCAAGCTGGCAAGGGCGTCGGCCTCGCTGTTTTGATCCGAGGTATATGTTGTAAGGTCCATTCTTTGAACTGATGCAACGTCACTTGCAGTTTGTCTAAGTATCTTTGCGTTCGCCCTTCCCTGACCTCGAACGTTCCATTGACTTAGTTTTACCACAAGAAAGGAGTCGTACTTGGCTTCGATCACTTCTGCACCCAAGCTCTTGGCTAGTTCTAGGCCAGCAATCATGGCTTCATATTCTTCCTTGTTGTTAGTTAGTTTCACTGTCTTAATAGATTGTCATATTATGTTACCAGTTGGTGGCTTCAACACGATACCAAGTCCGGATCCCTTCGCGTTCGAAGCACCATTTGTGAAAAGGGTCCATATTCCTGAAGGAGTTCCTGAGCCAGCTAACAACTCTCTTTTGACCTGGGTATTAGGGATGGTGTAAAATCGGCCACAAAGTCTGCCAACACCTGAGATTTGATGGCGGTTCGAGGTCGATATTCAATGTTGTACCCACTTATTTCTATGGCCCATTTGGCCACCAGACCTGAGAACTCGGGCTTATGCATTACATTTCTTAATGGGTAAGTTGTTACGATGCATATGGGATGACATTAGAAATACGGTTTCAGTTTCCTAGAAGCGCTTAACAAAGCGAGCACCAGTTTTTCCAAGTGAGGATACCTAGTCTTGGCTTCGCCTAAGGTTCTACTGACATAATAGATGGGGAATTATGTACCTTGTTCTTCTAGGACTAGGACTCCGCTTACCGCTATCTCTGAGACTGCCAGGTAAAGGTACAGTTGTTTGTCCATCTACGGTGTATGAAGCAACGGCGGTCTCGATAAATATTTTTTGAGTTCTTCCAAAGCATGCTGGCATTCCGGAGTCCATGAAAAGTTGTTCTTCTTTTTCAGTAGAGTGGAGAATCGATAGCTTTTATTGGACGACCTCAAAATGAATCGCCCTAAAGTGGCTATCCGTCCGGTCAACTTTTGCACGGCTTTCACATTATCTACGACCGTGATGTCCTTGATAGCGTTGATTTTTTCAGGGTTGATCTCACTTCCACGATTCGAGACCATGAAGCCAAGGAATTTACGTGAACCCAAACCAAACACGCACTTTTCTGGGTTCAACTTCATGTTGTACTGCTTCAACACACTGAATGTTTCCTGCAAATGATTTAAATGGTCCTCTGCTCGCAGGGATTTAACTAACATGTCGTCAATATAAACCTCCATTGTCTTTCCTTGTTGTTTCTCGAACATTCGGTTTATTACGTGTTGGTATGTGGCTCCAGCATTTTTTAACCCAAATGGCATTACATTGTAACAGTATGTGTCATATTTTAGTGATGAAGGAAGTTTTTTCCTGATCACCTGGGTCCCTCCGTATTTGGTTGTAGCCGGAGTATGCGTCGTGAAAACTAAGGGTCTCATGGTCGGCAGTAGCATCAATCATACGATCGATGTTGTGAAGGGAGAAGAGTCTTTTGGACATGCTTTATTCAAGTCTTTATAATCTACACACATTCTTAATTTATTCTCTTTTTTAGGGACTACCACTACGTTTGCCAACCACACCGGGTATTTAACCTCCCGAATATACCCTATCTTTAGAAGTTTAGTTACCTCATCCTTGAAGAACGCATGTTTGATTTCAGACTGAGGCCTCCTTCTTTGTTTAACTGGATGGAATTTCGGATTCAGGCTCAGCTTGTGAGTGGTTATCTCCAACGATATACCTGTTATATCAAGGTGGGACCAAGCAAAGCAGTCTTCGTTAGTTGTAAGGAATAGAATAAGTTTTGTCCTAAGCTCGGAGCTCAGCCCCGAGCCTAAATATACCTTTCGTTCGGGCAAGTTTTCTCGCAGTGCGACTTGTTCCAGTTCCTCGATAGTCGATTTGCTGGCATCAGAATCATCAGGGGTGATGAAAGATTTGGGAATTCCATAATCATCATCCTCGACATATACTTGTTTATCCACATTTGCCGAAGATGGTATCTGTGATTGCTATTTTGTCTTGCTCTCCACCCTTTGGTTAGGAACCGTTGGTGTTGGTGTCATTTCTTCCACCGCGAACATCTCTTCCGCAGCTGGTTGCTCCCCGTAAACCATTATAACTCCATCGGGCGTCGTATACTTCAACACCCGGTGTAATGTCGAGGCTACCGCCCTCATGTCATGGATCCATAGCTTTCCAAATAGAACATTGTATCTCATGTCCCCTTGGTGGTCTCGAATGGTTCCAGCAGTATTTATTGGCAACTTATTTCACCCTTGTTGGTCTCACATGCTATATTGAACCCGTTAAGTACTAGGACTGTAGGAACGATCCGGTCTGCCAGGCCGAGTTGCTCCACGACCCACGATCGGATTATATTGGCCGAGCTACCTGGGTCGATTAA
>MCJB01012827.1:0-20884 GCA_002018475.1 Nicotiana obtusifolia | reverse complement strand
GTTGTAGCTGGAGTATTCGTCGAGAAAGCTAAGGGTCTCATGGCCGGCAGTAGCATCGATCATGCGATCGATGTTGGGTAAGGAAAAAGAGTCTTTTAGACATGCTTTATTCAAGTCTTTATAATCTACACACATTCTTAATTTATTCCCTTTTTTTAGGGACTACCACTACTTTTGCCAACCAATCCGGGTATTTAACCTCCCGAATAGACCCTATCTTTAGAAGTTTAGTTACCTCATCCTTGATGAATGCATGTTTGATTTCGGACTAAGACCTCCTTTTTTGTTTGACTGGATGGAACTTTGGATCTAGGCTCAGCTTGTGAGTGGTTATCTCTGACGGTATACTTGTTATATCAAGGTGGGACCAAGCGAAGCAGTCTTTGTTAGTTGTAAGGAATCGAATAAGTTTGTCCTGAGCTCGGAGCTCAACACCAAGCCCAGGTATACCTTTTGTTCAGGCAAGTCTTCTCGCAGTGTGACTTGTTCCAGTTCCTCGACAGTCGATTTGCTGGCATCGGAATCGTCGGGGGTGATAAAAGATTTGGGAATTCCATAATCATCATCCTCGACATATACTTGTTTATCCACATTTGCCGAAGATGGTATCTGTGATTGCTATTTTGTCTTGCTCTCCACCCTTTGGTTAGGAACCGTTGGTGTTGGTGTCATTTCTTCCACCGCGAACATCTCTTCCGCAGCTGGTTGCTCCCCGTAAACCATTATAACTCCATCGGGCGTCGTATACTTCAACACCCGGTGTAATGTCGAGGCTACCGCCCTCATGTCATGGATCCATAGCTTTCCAAATAGAACATTGTATCTCATGTCCCCTTGGTGGTCTCGAATGGTTCCAGCAGTATTTATTGGCAACTTATTTCACCCTTGTTGGTCTCACATGCTATATTGAACCCGTTAAGTACTAGGACTGTAGGAACGATCCGGTCTGCCAGGCCGAGTTGCTCCACGACCCACGATCGGATTATATTGGCCGAGCTACCTGGGTCGATTAACACACGTTTTACTCTAATTTTATGTATAAGTACAGATATTACCAGTGCGTCATTGTGGGGTTGTACAATTTCTTCTGCATCCTCGTCGTTAAAGATAAAGTCCCCTCTGGCGTGTAATCCCGAGTGCGCTTTTTCCTAGCGATGGATATTTTGGTACGTTTCAACATTGGACCTTGAGGGGTATCAACTCCATCGATAATCATGTTGATTGTATGTTGAGGTTCTTCCTGGCCTGTCTGTTTATTCCTATTTTTGAAATAATTTTTTGCTCGGTCACTCAAGAATTCTCGAAGGTGTCCGTTGTTGAGTAACTAGGCTACTTCTTCTCTCAGTCGCCGACAGTCTTCCATTTTATGACCGTGAGTGCCGTAATATTTGCATATCTGATTAGGATCCCTTTGGGTTGGATCGAATTGCAATGGTCGAGGCCATTTAGTATCTTTGATGCGACCATTAGCAGATACGATAGTGGCAGCATCAACATTAAAATTATACTCCGATAATTGAGGTGCTTCTTTATGCCCGATGGGCCTTTCGAAATTGCTTTTGGTCATAAGCCCCCCACTGTTCTGACCTCGGTGATTTCTCCTTTCATGTATTGGAGAGTTTTTCCCGGATACATCGATTTTCTGTCCCCGTGATACGGCCGATGTCGCTCTCTATTCGATCTTGGTTCGCGATAAACTTCCCTTCAGATTTTGTCATAAACTCTAATGGGGTAAATGGATCCCGAAGGGGCTCCGAGCTGATCATCTTCGACTCTGATTTTTGACTGGTACCGGTTATGTACGTCAGCCCATGTGACGGCAGGGTACTCTATTAAGTTCGATTTTAGTTGTTGCGAAGCCGCCGAGCTTCGAACATTGAGCCCTTGAGTGAAGCTTGAACAGCCCAATCGTCTGTGACCAGTGGCAGATCCATCTGTTCTATTTGGAATCGGGACACGAACTCTTTGAGCATCTCGTTATCCTTCTGCCTGACTTTGAAAAGGTCTGATTTTCGCGTTTCGACCTTGATGGCGCCTGCGTGTGCTTTCACAAAAGAATCTACAAGCATAGCAAACGAGTCAATAGAATTAGGGAGTAAGTTGTGATACCATGTCATGGCTCCTTTCGATAGGGTTTCCCCAAATTTTTTCAACAAAACGGATTCGATCTCTTCATCCTCCAGGTCGTTCCCTTTGATAGCGCATGTATATGTGGTTACATGCTCGTTTGGGTCGGTCGTTCCGTTGTACTTGGGGATTTCTGGCACACGAAATTTTTTGGGTATCGGTTTCAGTGCCGCACTTAGTAGAAAAGGTTTTTGCACGAATTTTTTGGAATCTAGGCCTTTTAACCGGGGGTGCTCCTGGGATTTGATCCATCCTGGAGTTGTACATTTCCACCTTCTTGTTATTTGCCTCGATTTTCTTCTCCCCAGATTCTATTCTTTTAGTTAGTTCTTCGAGCATCTTCATAATTCTGGGGTTTTCCCCCAATTCACACTCATTCAATCTTCCTACAATCGATCCATCCTTATGGGTAATTTCCCGGGAAGGGCCAGGCTCAAGCTTGTTCGAGATTTGGCTTCGGTTTTATAACTGAGCTATCACTGCCTGTTGGGTTTGCAACATTTCGAAGATCATTCAGAGGCTGATTCCGTCCCTTTCATAATTTTGGGAATTTTGTGTCATCGATCTGATTCCCCTATGAACGCTATTTGAGGGGCCAGTAAGCTGATCTGCATTGACTTCCACTTGTTAATTAGCATCGATTGGAATTTCGTCACTGGGCGCTATGTTATTATTTTCGCCTTGATGACCGAACTCGTTATCAACGTGCAAAGGTACCAATTGAGAGTTTGACATTTCCGTATTGCAACATGGAATTAGAAACACTTCAAAGAGCAAGTGTGAAACAATGTGTGTGACAAAAAGTTGTATCAAATATCCATTATTATCATTAGCCCCACAGTGGGCGCCAAACTGTTTACCCTAAATTTCGGATAACAATTGAATTTATACGTGGTTTTAAGGATATGTGGCCTAATTTGATACAAATGATGAATAATATAAGGAAAGTTAAAATTAAGAGATAAATGGAAAAGAAACGCAAACCACCCGAGTTAGACACTCTTGGTCGTTGGCTGATTCTTCTTGGGCAGAAACTGATTATAATGGAAATTGAAACAAGTTGACGATAAAAGAATTCAAGAGAGCAATATATCACTGTCTTTTATTTTACTTGATGATTCGTGAAAAAAGGTGTCTTAAAAATGGTTCAACTCTCCCTTTATATAGTGGGGAGGCATACATCTGGTGCAACTTTATACAAGGTAAAAATCTCCGTACAAGGTAAAAAATCTCCTGATTTGCTAATTAAGCGGTTCTATTGATTAGTGCCGAGATTCCTGCCGTGATGTTCGTCCCGTTGCACATATTCCGATTTTCCATCATTTAGGTTTAATGATCTTCCCTCGACATTTTCAGAATTATGCTCGATTTTGGACCACGGGCTCGGTGTTCTCGAGGTTGGACATTATAGCTTCGTGTTCCGCTTTGATGAAGTTCGGGTTCGATCTTCGACCCTACGCATTCCGAACCCGATCTCTCGTGCAATAGTTGAACTCAATGTTAACCATTTAGGGTCGAACCCGATTTTGTCCATATATATAGATGGGCCCGACTTCGACCGTATACACACAGAAATAAATTATTTTAGGAAGACAGAATAGGAGCTATATATATTTTACTATTATTATTAATAAAAAGATATGCCTTTTGAGGTAAAGAAAATAACGCTTAAATTCACATACAAAAGGTTAGTTACTATTTTAAAGAAATACAACTTTTAAGAGAAGACACTTCAATTGTTTTTTCTTTTAATTTGTTTAAAGGAAATCCAAAAATAGAAGAAAATGCACAAAAACTAAGAAAAAAGATAGATATATATCATGGCAATTCGAAGTGCCACGTAATTTACCCCAAAATATGATGCCTTGCTGCTTATATCACTAGTTGGTTATTGTTGCTATCCCTGTCTTTCATTTATTTTTTTATGCTAAAATGCACAGGTTATTTGACTAGTGAGTGTCTTGACTTTACTTCGTCACTACTCCACCGAGGTTAGTCTTGATACTTACTGGGTACGGATTGTAATGTACTCATACTACACTTCTGCACATTTTGTGCAAAGCCAGGTATTGGAGATATTGGACTCGGAAAGAGTTAGTGTGTTGATCGCAAGGATTTAAGGTAGAGCTGCTCGGTCGTCGCATTCCTTTGGAGTCTTTCCACTTTTATTGTACTATCACTTTTATTCGAACAGTATTGTATGCTCGAACCTTGAGATCATTGCATGTATTCAGTTAGAGTTCGTGATTCAGTATTATCGGTCTTGGGAGGTTTTTCTAATTGTTTCCGCTTTTGGTTTCGACACTTGTATTAAATTATATGTTCCAATAAAAAAAATTTGGCTCGAAATGTAATTGTAATCGGGTTACCTAGTCTTAGAGACTAAGTGCCATCACGACGCTTGTGGTGGGATTTTGGATTGTGACAAGTTGGTATCAGAGCTCTAGGTTCATAGGTTCCCCGAGTCACGAATGAGTTTAGTAGGGTCTGCAGATCGGTACGAAGATGTTTGTACTTATCTTCGAAAGGCTACAAAACTGTTAGGAAATTTCCACTTCTTTCATTCCTGTCATGCGGAATTTGTTGATTTTGAAATTTGTGCCTTTGTTTCTCTATTCTCTCACATATTGTGAGGACACGCACTACCGGATCAGCTGAGCAAACACCCGCGCATTCTGCTAGGGCTGCAAGAGGCCAGGGCCGAGGTAGAGGCTGAGGAAGGGCACGTGCCGCAGCTAAAGCACCTGTCAAAGCAGCAATCGAGGGGCCGCCAGTAGCTCCGATTGGGGGACAGGCACCAGAGACCATTTTTGTTACCCCCGGACTTCAGGAGACCTTAGCACAGTTCCTGAACATGTTTGGTACATTAACTCAGGCGGGATTGATCTTCGTTTCACCAAATATTTCACAGATTGGGGGAGGAGTTCATACTCCTATCGCCCGTACTCTAGAGCAGCAGGTTCACATTAGTCAAGTTTTGGGTATACTACCCGTACAACCTATTATTCTGGTTCAGCCTGAGGTCAGGACAGAGGCATCAGAAGAAGAACAAAAGAGACTTGAGAGATTTAAGAGGTATAGTGAAGAACAAAAGAGACTTGAGAGATTTAAGAGGTATAGTCCACCTACCTTCAGTGGCACAATTATCGAGGATGCCCAAGGATTTCTAGAAAAGTGCTACCATATTCTCCGTACCATGAGTATTGTGGGAGTGAGTGGAGTTGCCTTAACTACATTTCAGCTGTCAGGAGCAGCGTATCAGTGGTGGCTAGCTTATGAAGAGGGTAGACAAGCCGATGCAACACCATCAACTTGAGCTCAATTTTTGGAGATGTTTTTGAAAGAGTTTGTTCCCTAGACTCTCGGGGATACATGGCGCATAAAGTATGAACAGTTGCGTTAGGACACCATGACGGTGTCAGAATATGCTATCAGGTTCAGTGAGTTAGCCCTCATGCACCTATCTTGGTTCCTACAGTTAGAGAGCGAGTCCGCAGATTCATTGAAGGGCTCGATTATGATTTTAAAATATCTATGGCTCGAGAGTTGCAGACTGAAGTTCCATTTCAGCAAGTAGTAGAGATTTCCAGAATGTTAGAATGTGTTTGAAGTGAGGAAAAAGAGTCTAAGGAGGCCAAAATGTCTCAAAACTTTAGAGAATTCAGTGGATTCTACTCTGCAGCTATGACTCATCATGGCGGAGGCTCGGACAGTTGGTCAGCCCAGTCCGCAATTTAGAATACTTGTAGTGCTCTAGTTAGTATTTTTAGTGCACCACCGGCACGAGGTTCTTATAGTGGTTATTCCAGTTATTCGACACAGACTTAGTACGAGCAGCCGCGACCTCAGAGGGGTTGTTATGAGTGTGGTGATACTAGGCACATCATGAGAGATTGTCCTAGACTTGGGAGAGGTGGATTTCATCAAAATACTCAGGCTACGGGCTCTATTCCAGTTACTACCCCACCTGCACAACCAGTTAAGGGTGGAGGACAAGCGGGTAGAGGGTGCCCTAGAGGGGGAGGCCCAGCCCGTTGATACAATTGCTATGGTATGGCCGAGGCTGCTACACCAGATGGTGTCATTACAGGTACGATCCCGATTTATTATAAAGGAATAATTTCCTTAGTTTGATTCGGTTCTAAGTATCGAGGCGAGTCCTCCTATTATGCTCCACCTTATGGGTAAGCTTCGTAATTTTGTACCCTATTTATGTGTTTACCCCCGATGGGAGATTTTATTGCGATAGCCATGTCTATCAGTTTGTGTTGTACGCTATTGAGGGCTATGAGTCCAAAAGTGACTTTCTAATTACTCGCTACAGTGGATTTTGATGTAATTTCGGGATAACCGATTACAATTTTTTTTTTTTTAATTATACGCCCTATTGGTATGGGGATTCATTATGTGTTGTGAAATTGTTTATCGGAAATTTATTAAAAGAAGAAAAGAAATGGAAGGATTTCGATTGGCACAATGTGCATATTACTTGTGACTCAGAGCTGAGGACAGGGTCCTCGTATTTTAATATGATGTAAAATGTTTAAACCGGGATACAAGCTGCGGTGGAAGTTATATAAGGACGAGATCCTTGTGATGAAAATTTATGTGTTTAAATTCTCCCTTGTGAAATTAAATTTGTACTATAGTACTAATAGGGAGTCATGCTTGTTAGGCTTATTTGATAATTCTTGTATGTGTTTTTCTGTGCACATTTAGCCATTTCGTGCAATAATTATGGAGTTTTAGCCTACGAGTTGAGTGCTCGGGTGGCGTTAAATGTGAATCGTTAATTCGAGTAAATAATTATGAGGTCTTCATGCCTCACGGGTTGCTGTCAGTGTGGTGAAAATTTGAAACGAGGTTTTGGATAATGTGAGTTTAATTGACGATGCGGGAATTAATTATGAACAACAATTATGACTAGAGATGTGGTTATGAGCATACGCATAATGTGTGCATAGGCACGGAATTGCTACCACCGGTTGGGACTAACACGGTGTGTTGATATGAAAAGAATCAGGCCTTTTGAAAATGTTTGAAGTGTAAGAAATTGATTTTAAAGTTTATAAATGTGGATAAAAGAAATAATCTCAACTGAGATGGTGTTGTTGGACCATGTTAAAATTTCAGTGACGTGGACTCACCGCGAGTAGGTGTGTGATAGTACACTCAGTAATTTAATGTCCTCAGAATAATTCTTGGCACGTTCGAGGACGAACGTATATTTTAAGAGGGGGAGAATGTAACGACACGACTTGTCATTTTGAAAATTTACATTCCGTTCAGCGACTTAAGGTCCCGAGCAACTTCGTAATATGTATTATGACCCGCATGTATGGTCGAGTTTGATTTTTTCGGAAGATTCGGAATTAAATTGAAAGAACAATTTTTATTTTTGAAGCTTAAATGAAAAAATTTGACCGGAGTTTGAATTTTGAGAAAACGACTCCGGAATGAAATTTTGACGATGTCAGTAGCTTTGTATGGTGATTTTGTACTTAGGCGTATGTCTGGATTTGGATTTGGAAGTCCATAGGACAATTTGGCACATTTTGGCGAAAATTGGAAAATGAAGTTCTTGATATTCATCAATTCGACCGTAAGTCGATTGCTTGATAATGAGGTCGGATTTTGATTTCGAAAATTGGAACAGCTCTTTACGTCATTTATGACTTGTGTGCAAAATTTAAAGTCATTCCGGATTTATTTGATACGTTTCGGTTCAAAATATAGAAGTTAAAAAATTTGAAAACTCATAATTCGATTCGATGCGCGACTTGCAATTTCGGCGTTGTTTGAAGTCGTTTGAAGCCTCGACTAAGTTCGTATTGTATTTTGGGACGTGTGCATAATTGGTTAAGGTCTCGATGGCCTTGGGTGGATTTCGGAAGGCTAACGAGTTGGATTTTTGGACATTTGGATTTGCTGGTGTTCTCGCTTCTGCGGAAGCTTCATTGCAAAAGCAACCTTGCAGAAGTGAGGTTGAGCTCGTAGAGCGACGTTGGGCAGACTGGGCAGAGTCCGCAGGTGCGACGCATTTTACGCACCTGCGTGACCGCAGAAGCGCAAGAGGGAACGCAGAAGCGGCTCGCACGCAGGTGCGTGTATGGCCATCGCAGAAGCGCAATTCCTTCCGCAAATGTGAGTTTTTGGCTGGGCAGTGAGGATCGCAAATGCGAGTTGTGTCTCGCAAAAGCGAGATCGCAGATGTGGCATATGCGTCCGCTGAAGCGAAAATGGACAGAAACATAAGAGGTCGAAAATCAGTTATTTCTTCATTTCGATTGGAATTTTTGGAGCTTGGTTCTTGGGCGATTTTGAGGATTTCATCATGACTTCGATTGGGGTAAGTGTTATACATCCGAAGGTGATTATATTTCATAAATCCATGGTTATATTCATCGTTTAATTCGAGTTTTAATGGAAGAAATTGGGATTTTTACAAAATCATTCAAAAACGAAAATTTAAGATTTAGAGGTTGAGTTGTTATTGGAATTTGATAAAATTGGTATGGTTGAACTCGTATGGCAATGGGTGTTCGTATTTGTGAAATTTCTGTCGGGTTTCGAGAGGCAGGCCCCGAGTTGACTTTTGGTTGACTTTTTAATGTAAAATTATTCGGAGGTCAATTCAAGCAAGAAGGCTATTTTGGAATATCAGCCTAACTTCAAAAAGGTAAGTATCTTGCCTAACCTTGTGTGGGGGAATTTTCCCTTAGGCATTGAGTCGTATATGCCATTTGGGTAAGGTGAAAGTCGTGTACGCGAGGTGACGAGTACGTAATCAGGCTTATATGTACAAATTGTATTGGTTTAAAGCCGTAGGAATTTTTAAGTATTAAATTACAAATTTCTGGCACTTATTAAATCCTTATTTGTCATGCCTCGTTCTTTGTTTGTCGAATTTGTTATATATGATAGTTTGGTGTGATTGCTACTTTGATTTTTATGTGAATTCCGTGTGCTTGTTGAGTTGACATTTCTGAAAAGAGTTACATTATGGATTTTTCATCTTCGAATAGTTAATTAAATAGTTTACATGGAAACGTTATTATATTTATCAGAAATTTGGATTTAAGAAGAGGTTGTTCTTACTGAGTTATTCTTCCATCTTTACTGTTTGCATATTTACTTTGAGACTACGAGGCGATACCTCGGGAGATCCCCCTATCTTGCATATTTACTTTGGGACTACGAGGCGCTACCTCGGAAGATCCCCCAGTCTTGCATATTTACTTTGGGACTATGATGTGGTACCTCGGGAGATTTCCCTGTCTTGCATATTTACTTAAGGACTACGAGGCGGTACCTCGAGATATCCCCTTGTTTGCATATTTATTTTTTGGAGTATGAGGCGGTACCTCGGGAGATCCCCTCTGTTGAGCTTTTACATTTGGGTTTGCGAGGCGATACCTCAGGTGCGCCCCTATTGTCTACCTCTATTTGCTGTGTTGTTGTCTTTATGTAAATTCTCATTTGTTCACTTATCAGTCATTTCATTATATTATTTTGTCTTCTGCCTCGTGAATTGTCCGTGCGGTTGCGATAGAGATATGGGCATGAGGTACCGTAAAAATGTGAAAGTGAGCTGAGACCCATAATTTTTATGATTATGAAATGAGGTATCACATGGTGACTTTTACTTGAGAAGAATTTTATTCGAAAGTTATTTGTTTGAAGAATCATATTCAAAAGATTTTATTTGAAGAATTTTATTCGAAAGTTATTTATTTGAAAGAATTATATTCGAAAGATTTTATTTGTAGAATTTTTATTCGAAAGTTATTATTTGAAAGAATTATATTCGAAAGATTTTATTGAAGAATTTTTATTTGAAAGTTATTTATTTGCAAGAATTATATTCAAAATATCTTATTTGAAGAACCATATTCGAAAGTTATTTAGTTGAAGGAATTATATTCGTAAGATACTTATTTGAAAGGATCATATTCTAAAGATTTCTATTCGAAAAAACCTGTAGATAAAAGATGTATATTTTGAAGGATTTCATTTATCGGTTGTGCTAGTGCTCATTATTTGTTTGGGCAATATTTGTAGTGTTTTTGCTGCCTTATTGTTTATATCACTAGTTGATTATTGTTGCTATCCCTGTTGTTTGTCTTTCGTTTATTTTTTATGCTAAAATGCACATGTTATTTGACTAGTGAGTGTCTTGACTGTACCTTGTCACTACTCCACTAAGATTAGTCTTGATACTTACGGTACCGACTGTGGTGTGCTCATACTACACTTCTGCACATTTTGTGCAGGTCCAGGTATTGAAAATATCGGACTCGGACAGAGTTAGTGTTGATCGCAAGGATTCAAGGTAGAGCTGCTTGGCCGTTGCACTCCCTTGGAGTTTTTTCATTTTTATTGTACTGTCGCTCTTATTCGAATAGTATTGTATACTCGATCCTTGAGATCATTGCATGTATTCAGTTAGAGTTTGTGATTCAGTATTACCGATTTTGGGAGGTTTTTTTTAATTGTTTTCGCTTTTGGTTTCGACACTTGTATTAAATTATATGTTCCAATAAAAAAAAAATTTGGCTCAAAATGTAATTGTAATAGGGTTACTTAGTCTTAGAGATTAAGTGTCATCACAACGCTTGTGGTGGAATTTTGGGTCACGACATCAATTCCCCCAAGTAGTTTGCGACACGCGGTTGTACTTGTTGCATGCCGTTAGTAATATGTCAATATGATGTTGTGGCAAAATGTTATTGCAGATGTGGACAACATCAAAAGTAAGGCCTTCATAGTGCTAAATTTATAAGATGTAATGTAAATGAAGACGGAGAGAATAATGTGATATATATATATATATATATATATATATATATATATATATATATGCATTTTCATCCTCTTGTCAAAGTCATAACAATCTTTTGTATTTCTGTTTAAAGGAAACGTAACCCAATAAGGAAACCAAAAAATGTGTTCCATTGGTGCTGAAGATTTAAACAATCCTCTTGCACTTTGCATATCATACCCTGCCCAAGGCCACATTAACCCTATGTCAAAGTTAGCCAAAATCCTGCATCACAAAGGCTTTCATATTACCGTTGTTAACACTGAACACAACCATAGACGTCTTATTAAGTCTCGCGGCCCTGATTCCCTCAAAGGCTTGCCATCCTTTCGTTTTGAAACCATCCCCGTCGGCCTCTCACTATGTGACCCTAATTCTACACGAGATTTTTTTCTCTTAATAAGTCCATAAACATCACTTGTTTGGGTCCTTTCAAGAATTTACTTGGCAAGCTCAATAGTACTTCCTTTCATAGCTATTTATAATTTCGTAAAATTTATTAGCTACAAAATTAAATTGGCAAAACTAACTTTTCATTTTTGCTATAGTTACTAACTGTCGTGGTAATAATTATCCAAATAGCTATAAATTTATTACTATAATAAACTTCTTAGCTAATCGTATATTTTTTTACTATGCATTTGAAGTTACTATAGGAATAGCAATCCTATAGCTACAAAGAATTACTTGACATAAAATGTTATAGCTAAATAGATCTTTTTGCTTTAAGCTATAAAACTCTGTGGCAATAAGTGGCTTAATAGCTACAAACTTATTCATACAGTTTAATTTTGTAGCTAATAGAGAGTTTTCGCCACGTGTTTGAAGCTATTGTAGCAATACTAACTTTTTAGCCACAAAAATTACTTGAAATAAAATGTAATAACTAAATGAATATTTTTGCTTCTATAAAAAATTATAGTAATAGCTGGCTCAATAGCTACAAATTTATTTTCATAATAAAATTCATAGCTAAATATAAGCTCTCATCACACATTTGAAGTTATTATGGTAATATTTAGCCATAATAAATAATTTAAAACAAATGTTGAATTGAAAGAATTTTTTTTTATTCAAGTTATAAGAAATCGTGGGAATAGTGGATTAATAGTTACAAGTGTTTATTATGATAACTTGGTATAAGCACAAATTGCGAGAAACAATAAACTTCCGTAACTAAATTATAAGTTTTTGTCATGCACATGCAATTACCATATGAATAGTATTATTTTGAATCACAATAAATTAGTCGTAACAAAAACTCATAGTTAAGCAAATATTTTTTATTTGATTACAAAAATCATTACAAGAGTTTTTCCAAAAGAGAGAAAGTTTATGGAAAATGAATTTTAAATGTAAAATTTAGATTACTCCTAAAATATAGAAAAATAATAATTGTATATAAGTTAAGTAAATAATTCGCAATTAACAAATATTAAGGTACAAAGCATAATCTTCAATAATAGATCATTTGCATAGTTACTTATGGCCACCAAGCTTATCAATTGACTTCTTGAGCTTATCAAACTTATACTTTATTTTGTTGTTCTTTTTTACTATTAACTATTTTGTATGTAATTCAAATTTTTATTGTCATAGAGACATTTATGTATGTTTCATCCTTTATAATTTTTAAATAAGTTTTTAGAATAATTTTGTATATCTAATCACTTATTTTAAAATAAGTACTCATATAGTAAAGACTTTGATAGTTTGTAGAGACATTTATATATGTGTGGTCCTTAATTATTTAAAATAAATATTTAGGGTAATTTTATATACTTTAGCTTATTTTTAAGATAATTACTTGTATATTAAGAACTTTGTGGTAATTTTGGTGCATTTAATTTTGACAAATGACCAAAGGTCCCAAATTCACACAAAGAACATACAAACTCTATACAGAGAAAAAGAAAATCTAATTTAGTGACAGATGGAATTCTGTAACCACGGAATAATCATAGACATTTAATAAAATCTCGTTGCTAACAATATAAAAACTAATCGTATTAGTTTTTAACAAAAATATATTTTACTAATTATGTTTAATTTAAAGAAAATAATTTTTCTAATATCTAGTTATTCTAAGAATTAAGAATTTAATATGGCTGACATTGCAGTCCATAACAAAAATAATTATATTATAAGTCCTATTAAATAACTATTACCTATAACTATAAGTTCCCATTATAATTAAAATAAAAATTTAATTATGTCTAAATAATATGTAAATAATTAATTATATAGAATTTAAATAACCATGAGCTCATTGTATAACTAGTTATGTATATTTAATCTAGACAATAAAAATATTTATAATGGTTTGGTCCTTTATCAAAGAAAAAAAAATATTACCATCTTTTCAGCTATGTCAAAGTCATTATCACATTCTGTGGTTAGTAAATCACTAGGTATTTAATTGAATTAAATTTTTGTATCTAATATATCACAATTAAACAACTATGATTTTGTATCTAATTATAATGATTTCTAATTATATTCTATTTGAATAATAATAAAAAAGTTATTCATGAAAATATTTAATTTGTTCTACTATGTATAATGTAATTTAAATTTATAATTAATTTTGTTTTTATACATTTATAATATTTGTGCATAAAAAGTTAAAAAAAAAAAAATTAGGGATATAAAAGAAGAATGAGATCCCCAAAACCTAGCCCCTCACGGTTGTTTTAATTTATCTCTCTAGCCGCCACACCTTCTCCCATTTTCCCAACTCCTTCGTCAACCGCTAGAGAAGCTAAGATATGTTTCTATCTTCTTTAAATCTCACTTTTATGTCATTAATCACTAACACATATATCAACATTTCGTTGGTTGCTTTATTTCTTCCTTTTTATTATTTTCAATGTGTACGTAGAAGCATCTTTATTCTTCTTCTTAGTTAATTGGGAAAAGAAAAAGTTATGAGAAGAAAAGTTTTAGTCTTTATGTTCATTATTAGATTGGTATATCAGTAATACTTTATCTCGTTATGGTTGAAGCTTCTGAAGTATGATTCAGGAAATGCTTTAATCATTTTTTATGAAATTAATTTTGAAGCTTTTCCTAAGTGATTTCGGGTGATTACGAATTTTTTAACCGATATTACTCTTTTATCGACGTGAATGAACTCTATTGGTATTTCCTACGCCTGTCGTTGCTCATGTTAATATGTCTGTGGGTTCCTTTCCTATAGTTCTTCCATGAAATGATAATGTAGGACTACATGCTTCTTCTTTGATTGAGCTAAGACTCTGTTAAAAGAAACTTCTAGGGCAAAAGATTGAATTGTATTATGAAATATTTGGAGTTTTACTATCCGTTTTAAGATTATTGGGAGTTTTATTATCTCATAAAATTGGTCATATAAGCATGTTAAGGAGATATTAGTAAAGCTAGTACTAATTAAACCATTAGAGATATATATGATCTTTTTATGAGAAGGTAATCTATAATGCTTTTCTATAAAATATATGACCAATCTGAACCTATTAATAAAGTGTATATATGATCAATTATTTTTTGTTTCCTAATTTTAACTTACTTTATAAAAACTGACAGGCAAATCGTGGAATCATCAAGCTAAGAAATTATTGATCAGACTAAGGTGCAGTTGGAGCAATAGCAGGAGAGAAAGGAGAAGATTGTGTGGCTTTTGGCACAAGCAAAATATAAAAAATTGCTAACATGATCCGATACATAGAGAATTATGTATTATAAATGTTTTGAAATCTTGAATATACAATTATGTGCAACTTAGGAACCTATTTTGGAATCTAAAAGATTTGGATTCTTAGCTTCAAAATTCTTGTGCCTAACAATGCTTGTGGCAAATTCTTCAATTTGTAGCAATAGAATTATTGATGCGTAGCTAATTATATATAATTGCCACGTTTTGGATTCTTAGCTTCAAAATTCTTGTGCCTAACAATGCTTGTAGCAAATTCTTCAATTTGTAGCAATAGAATTATTGATGCGTAGCTAATTATATATAATTGCCACATAACAAGAATATGGCTATATATTTTTTCTTTTTGTAGCAAATGAAAAAAAATCTTTAGCTATAAATCTATATATTTCATAGCAAAATAATAGATTCACAGCTATAAATTTAACTCGTAGCTAAATATAAGTACTATTGCCACGAGACTCAACTATAAAAATAGCCACAAAAGTTGAATTTTCGTGGCAAATAAATTAAAATATTTGCCACAGTAGAATATCTTGTGGCTACAATATAAAGATTGCTACATCGTTTATTTGTCGTGATAAAAGAAAAAAATTATTTGCTATAAGTATATATTTCGTGACAAAAAAGTTTACTAATATAGCTACAAGACAAAAAAGTTTCAACGTATTAGTCCTTAGCCACAGATCATCTAAAGTTTGTAGCTAACTTTTAGTTATGCTACTTCTTGCTACTTCTTGCTACGAAAGTTTTTTTTTAGCTAAAGTGTTTAGCCACGAAAATTTTTATATTTAGCTACGATGTATTTTGTAGTTATAGATGCATAATGTTATAGTGCTTGTTCCACCAGTTTCATGCATAATTTCGGATGGCATTATGAGCTTCACTCTCGCTGCTGCACAAGAATTGGGCATCCCTCAAGTTTTCTTTTGGACTCCAAGTGCTTGTGGTTTATTAGGTTACATGCATTACGATAATCTTGTTGAAAAAGGATACACTCCACTTAAAGGTATACATGCCTTCATTTTCCCTTTTTTGAGATCAGCTTCAAATTTATTTTTTTATTTGAAGTATCCCTTTGGTTAAAGTTTCTTCCTTTTCTTGAAGAGTTGTAGATGAAAGTTACTTGACAAATGGATACTTAGAAATGACTTTGGCTTGGATACCAGGCATGAATGACATACATTTGAGGGACCTTTCAGTTTTCATACGAACTACAAATCCAGATGAACACATGATTAAATTTATCCTGCAAGAAACAGAGAGATCGAAAAATGCTTAAGTTATTATTATCAATACATTTGAGCCATTAGAGCAGGAAGTTCTTGAATCACTTCAAACACTTCTTTCTCCGGTGTATGTCATTGGACCATTGCATTTGCTTGTGAAACGTGTTGGCGACAAGAATTTGGAGGACTTAATATTAAATCTTTGGAAAGAAGATGAAAAGTGTTTTGAATGGTTAGATTCCAAGAAACCGAATTCTGTTATTTATGTTAATTTTGGAAGCATCTCCGTAATGACTTCGAACCAACTTATCGAATTTGATTGGGGACTTGCCAATAGCCAGATGGAATTTTTGTGGATCATAAGGCCTGATATTATATTACGAGAACAAGCAATTCTGCCACCCGAATTCATGGAAGAAACTAAAGACAAAGGGATGCTAGCAAGTTGGTGCCCACAAGAACAAGTTCTTAGCCACCCCGCAATCGGAGGGTTCTTGACTCACAGTGGATGAAATTCGACCCTTGAAAGTATTAGCAGCAGAGTACCAATAATTTGCTGGCCGTTCTTTGCAAAGCAGCCAACGAACTGTTGGTTTTGTTGCACCAAATTGGGCATCGGAATAGAGATCGACAATAATGTTAAGAGGGAAGAAGTTGAAAGCCTTGTAAGATAGCTGTTGACAGGGGAGAAAGGCAAGGAGATGAAGAAAAAGGCATTGGAATGGAAGAAATTGGCTGAAGAAGCTACTTAAAAGCCAGCAGGATCATCTTATGTGAACATTGACAAACTTATCAATGAAATTCTCCTCTATCCTAAACACAAGGCATAGTTACTAATCAGTAGGTCGATTTTCATATCTGCTGAGATATCAGATAATGCTTGATTTTCTTCTTCCATTATATTGTACTCTTGCATTGTTATCTGTTCTAACAATAAGTGAACTATTGTCTTGCTTCCTCCAGGTCATTGGTCACTGACCGTGCCTGTCAGATTCCCCATTGTGACAAGAAAACAAAAAAATACAACTTGTTCCATAATTTTCAAAGTTGAGAGATAGAGAGGAACCACAAGAGAAATTAATCATAAATCTGACACATGTTTTACTTAGTTACCATAACCCTTATATTTACACTATGCAATTTACCCTTATATTTGATTGATTTTCAAGTCACTGTCATAAAACAGTGTTATACGGAGACGGACTAATGTACCGAAATGACTAACATAAAGAGATAATATCATGGAGTCTCGCGGATGAATCAACAGTCCAACTCATCAAAAATACTTAAAAGATAAGAAATGTATTTAATTATACTTCAATTTGTTGTTCCCGACCTACAAAATTATTTCATCCTCCGGTTGCCGCAGACTTTGAAGTCCACGACCTATAGAATTATTTCATCCTCCTGTTCATCATCAAGTAAAAAGGTCAAGAACAAAATAAGGAGAGATGAAATACATACAACTTGATTTTAACATGTCAAGAAAGAAGAACCCTCGCACAATAGCACATGGCTAACCAACTTGTCAAAATTCATATAAGACGATCCATCTGGAGAAGTGATAGTTTCTTCTGTCAACTTCTTCCACTTCAATGCATTTTCTTTCAACTCTGTACCTTTTTCTCCAATCATCAGCTCTTTAACAAGTTCTTCTATCACTTCCCTCCTCACATTGCTATCAATTTCCATTCCTACACCCAAGCAATTGCAAATAAACCAACAATTTGTTTGTTGATCTGCAAAAAAAGGCCAACACAACATTGGCACACCAAATGATATACTTTCAAAAGTTGAATTCCATCCACAGTGTGTTAAAAATCCTCCTATTGACGGGTGACTTAAAACTTGTTCTTGAGGGCACCAACCACATAATAAACCTCTTTCCTTAGTCTTCGCAAGAAATTCAGGTGGCAATATGACAGAATCACCCTTGACTATATCCGATCTAATAATCCACAAGAAATTCAATTTGGTATTAGCAAGTCCCCATGCAAATTCAACCAGCTGCTCGAGAGTCAATGCAGTAAAAATTCCAAAATTCACATATACAACTGAATTTGGTTTTTTAGTGTTGAGCCATTCGAGACAGTGAGTATCTTCTTTCCATAGATTTGATCCAATTGATTTCAAATCTTCGTCTTGAGATAAATTATTCAAGAAAGAGTGAAAGGGTCCAAGAGTATAAACCGCCGGGAACTTGGTCGAAATTGGCTTCAGAACATCAGTTTCTAGTGCATCGAAAGTGTTCAAAATGAGTGCGGAGGCTTTAGGAATTTTGTCCAAGATTTCTTCCATTATAAATTTGATTACTATATAGCTAGGTTCGTCGACTGTGGCTCTAATGAAGCTTGGCAGATTTTTAAGACAGATGCCTTCCATGCCTGGTATCCAATCTATAGTAGTGTCTAAATGGCCGCTGGTCAAATAACTATGATCTGAAATTAAACCAATAAAAAGAAACTGTAACTAATTTCCATATTGAAAAAAACTGGAAAAAAAAGAACTACAATTATCTTCCAGATATTTATAGCTAGATAGCTAAAGAATAAAGTTTCATTTCAAAAAGAACTGGAAAAGACTATTAAACTAACGTAATAGTAAGTACAAAAAGTTCAAATTGTGTGACTAATTGTCATTGAATTGTACTCCAATTAAGTTCGTATTTCCACAAAACATTGAAAATATGAAACTAGCCCTCGTAAACAAAAAGAAAATATCCATATGGGTTCTCCAAACTGTTGAAGGAATTAAAAAGGAAAAAAAAAAATGAGAAGTTGTACAAGGGATGATATGAAGTACTAATATTTCAGAATATTTAGCTTTTATGCACTTACTCAGTAGAAAAATATTTTATCCTATCAGATAGGGTGTACATAGATCTGGTTGATTCGAATTTTTTAATTACCAAATCAAACTAATGTGTCGGATTTTTAAATCCATAAACCAACCAAACCAACAAAGTCGGGTCTTTTAGTCTCAATTTTTCTCGGGTTTTTCAATATCGATTTTCCTCGGGTTTTTCGGTAATTTTTGAATTTGACTCGTATTATCGATTTGGTATCATTTATTAATTTTCTTTGTACATCCCTACTATGAGGTATCTAAAAGAAAACTACACTTAACTATCCATAAAAAATGAAACTATTTAAAGCATTCTAAGTTTTCCTTCATACCTTTTAGTGGACAATAACCTTCTTCCACAAGTTTAGGATATTGTAAGAAAGCCCACAAGGCACAACCACTTGCAGTCCAAAAGGCAACATTAGGACTACCTAATTCCTTAGAAACTTCATGAGTGAAGCTCATGCCAGCATCAGAAACTATGCAACTAACAGGAGGAAAATTCAAGGAATTATTTAGTCTCGTGACAAGTTTTTTGAAAGGGGCCAAACACAACTTCTTACACGACTCACACAAAGATGGAACATCTTGTGTGGTGTCCTCGTTAGAGGGAGGGAGTCCATCAGGGATGGACTCGAAACGAAAGGAAGGTAGGCCAGAGAGGGCACTGGGACCCCGGGATTTGAGCAATCGCCGGTGGTTGAACTCAGTGTTAACGAAGGTGATATGAAAGCCCCGGAGATGGAGAAGTTTGGCCAATTTGAGCATAGGGTTGATATGGCCTTGTGCTGGAAATGGAATGCATACTGCATGAGGCTTGGACATGGATTGCTCTATCTGGTTGATAGTGCCCATTTTTCCAGAAAATGTGAATGTTAGGATAGGTTTATTGTGGTTTGTGGGTTCAAGCGAGCTTGTTCACTTATATAGAACAGCCAAACACTTGGTTGCGTATAAAAAACAATTTAAGTAACTACTCCTATCATGTTAAGTAGTACAGTAAAAGTTAACTACAGTAGATTGTTCGAAGGCAGCATAGGTATGTGACTTGAAAAAGATTATAATGTAAACTTTAGATATCAAGGTTTAAATTTGAACTGACAAAACAATACTACGAAATTTCTTTACATCTATCTAAGTTTGTTTGGTAGAGTTTCCTTTATCCGTTTTGATGGGAGATAGCAAACACTCTGTACAATAGTCGAGATACATGCAAGTTGGCACGTGCATCACCATCGAAAGAAAGTTACATGTCGCAGGCTATGGAGAAAACTTTTATTAAACAGTAATCAAATAGTCCAGAGCATAAAATTGACCTTTTGCTTTTACATTTTCCATAATATTAAGCAAGATATATTAAGAAAAAAAAGGAGTTATTATGTAATCATTTGAGTGCATACCTGGTGATTTTATTTTTAAGTCGTGATTGTGCAGAAAAGAGTCGATTTCGTACAATTATTTTTTAGTCATAATCACTTTGGCATCAGCATTTTTTATCTTTTTCTGGAGCATCATTGTGAGCACGTGATTTTTGCCTTGTCCGAAGTATTCCTATAAAAATCAATAAATAGTTTTTAATTAATTATTAGTCATTTTAGGAATTTTATTAGGTTCTTAATTACTTAATTGTTAATTAATTAATTCATGAAAATACCTAAAAATATCATGCATTGCATTTAGGATTTATTTTTACATTTTTAAATTGAATTAGTAATTGTTGATTTTATAAAAATTGAGAAAAATCATAAAAATAGTGCATTGTACACTCTTTTAGTTTTAATGTTTAATTCCTAGAATCTAGCATTATTTTTTATTTTATAAATAGTTAATTTAGTTTAATATCACATTTTAAATAGATTAGAATTTTAATTACTAAGCAATCTAGTTATAAAAATTAAAAAAAAAAAGAAAAAAAGAAATTAAGAATAAGTGATTTTGGAAAATAAAGCAAGAGAAGGAGGTTGGATTTGGATCAGCATTTTAAAATTTCAGTCTAGCCCAGTTCAAAACCCAACCGGACTAGCCCAATCATACAAACGGGTAGCCCAATCCCTCCCATTTACCAAAACGACCTCGTTCCCCCTTTATTCGGATTCAATCCAAGCCGTTGATCTCAACTAAATCAACGGCTCGGAACTCCCCAATCGGTGTCCTATAAAACGGCTCCAAACT